>PNEQ01120724.1:8133-30905 GCA_003012365.1 Medauroidea extradentata
TATATATATATATATATATATATATATATATATATATATATATATATATATATATATATATATATTTATTCCACAACTAACAACAGCACTTGGTAAGTCTGCTGACATGACTAGTCGTGCTATAAGTGAAATGCTCACGCAACATAAATGCCTGTAAACCATATATTACCCCAAGAGTAAGTATTAGTTACATCCGGTCAGCCTCCTAACGACTAACCAAAGAGATCCAAAAGTCAGGAGAAAGGAATCACCTATCCAACATAAAAAAATTGTATTTTTAAAAGCTGAGCACAACCAATAATGAGTTAAAATACTGTTGGTATTTTTCACAGACACATACTAATAAAGCGACAGTATTAATTACCTACTACTGTCCCAATGTATGTTTTGTTAGTAACCAGTAAGTTTTGTGGTTATGTTTACCAAGTAAAATACTACTCAAGCTTAACCCTGAAAGTTTCGGTGAATAATCATTTACTTCCCCACACAAATCCACATAGAGTAATAAATGAGCCCTACATTGTATATTTTTATATTGACGTTATCGTATATCAGTGGCGTAGCGTGGCTGTGCTCCAAGGCGTGCAGAATTAGCAGCGACTATACGCTATGAGCAGTTGTGTTGTTGCAGAAACCAAGGTGTATATATTATAGGATAATTCCTACCTTGCCTCTTGTACGCTACTGGCTGTGGAGTGTTCCTGACCATACAAGTCAAATGGTTATTCGGACAACTCAGTGTTGTGTATAGTCACTGCTGGGCACCACACACCTTGGAACACTCTACGCGATGCCCCTGTTGTATATCATGACTTGTCGTATCTCTTTGCACAAAATTGTACTCAAAGATACGACGAGTGCAATGAACTAAACTAAAAAATTACTATCCTCGCAAGCAAAATAGGTTAGCCTTTAGTCACAATATTTGGCAAAATAGTAGTTTATGTTACATTGTACATTTACACACTTACTGAAACAATTGGACAGTGTTCATACTTCAATTGTATACAATTTACCCAATTGACAGTTCATATGTAGATTTACAGTATCTCCGCCGAAACTTATTTTTAGGGTGTTACATATGGTCTGACTCAAAAGCATTTTCACGCCAAAAATCACATTTCCTTAGTCGCTGAAGAAATTCACTACAGTGTACAATTTTACAGTTCTTCTACCTGCTATTTTCATAAACTGTTCCACTCTTATTCTCATAAAGTTTTAGAAATCTTCTGGTCAAAGCAAAATAATTAATAAAATAATAAAGCTTGAAAAAAAAAAAATGCCAACATTCCTAGTACCTTTTCCCATGAATACCTTTCAGAGTGACATTTAGGCTATTCAGAAGGATAATTTACTTCCGGCAGCTTACTGCAGTCATTTTTTTCTTATTTTGGATCCTGAAGTTTCTATAATAACATTATACGTATCAATAAAAAACCACAAATACAAATTGTAGCCTGCTATACATTTTCCAAAACAGCTGACTTCACCTGATAACTATCTAACAACTGTGACATATAATGGGAGGGTGATTACTATGGGGGGTTAGGGTGTTGAAAGGTTAGGCCTGGACTAGCCTCAAGTAATGTAAAGCTTGGTAAATTGGAAAAGCGGGGAGGGCAGACTCTCAGTCGAGAAAAGAAACATCTTTATATTCCACATTATGAAATTACAAAGTAAACCTGACTGGAGAATACTGCTAATGAAAGGAGCTTTGAAATACAAGTTTGTTGAAGGATCCTGTTCAGACAGTCGATGAGGGGAAGCAGGTGGATGCATGCTTCATAGACTTCGAGAAGGCCTTTGACAAGGTTCCTCATGGAATACAGATTAGAAAAGTGGAAAAACTGCTGGATGACAAGCGAGTGGTTGACTGAATTAAGGACTTTCTCAGGGGACTAAGTCATTCAGTGAAAATGGGGGAGGTAATGTCAGAGGAAGGAGAGGTTACATCAGGAGTACTGTACGGAAGTGTGTTGAGGTCTTTGTTATTCACTGTAATAGTGAATTACATGAGATTCATGATTACAGGTAAAATTAGACTTTCTGCAGATGACTGTGTACTACATGGTACACCCACACAACACAGTAGCTAAAAGCTGGTTTTATGTGCAAGTATATTTGACATATGTATTATACATATATCATAACTGAAAATGACCTGTATCATGAACAGTTGCAAATATATGTATAATATACACACATTGAATAGCTAAATAGCTTTACATTATTCATGTTGAGACATTATGTATATAACATATGTTTTACTTATGTTCAGTGGTGGGACACTTAAACCATTTTTGCACCTAATTTGAACATTATTTGTACATATAATATACACAATGAATGCACATAAGAAACTTATAATTTACATACAATATAATTTTGTTTTGTGGGCAGTGGAATCTACTTGAAGGAAGATATTGATAGGCTCTGGTCTTTGACAGTGAAGAAAAGAATGAAGATTAATGTGTGTAAAACCAAGTTGGTGAGGCTTACTTGGAAGAGAGTGGTGAGTAGAGCGGTGTACAGATGGAATGGGCAGGAGATAGAGGAAGCCAGAGAATATAAGTATCTAGAGTTGTGATTCAGGCGGATCTAAGGTAGACAAAGCAGGTGGACAGAGTTGTTACGAAGGCAAGAAGGGATTTAGGACAGCTCAGGAGGGTGTTGAAGGGGGTTAGTAGTGAGGTGAAGGGAAAGGCATACTGCACGATGGTTCATCCAGTATTGGAATATGCTGCTGTAGAGTGGGATCTGTACTTAGAAGTTCAGGGAAGGACAGCGAGGTTGGTGATGAAGAAATGTATAAGGCAGGATGAGACTGGTGAGGAGGAAAGGAACTATAGGCCTAGCAAGATGATGAAGGAATTGGGATAGAAACCATTGAAGGACAGCAGGCTGGTCATGTTGTATAAGGTTGGAGAAGGGGGAGGGGGGGATGAGGAAGTTTGGCCTAGAAACTAACTGAGGGAATTTTCAAGGGAAAAAAAGTAACAGTGAGAAAATTCAGATGGTGTGGAGGAGAATGAAGAGGGGTAGACAGTCGATGTTGGTGAGGATAGCAAGGGAGTGGACTGCATTGAGGGAGGAGTTGAAGATTGTGAGTGGGGTTGGAAGGCTTAGGAAGGGACTGGAGGATTGGTGCTGTGGGGATGGGGAGGAGTCTGCTCGCCACTGGATGTTGGCCGTATTGCAAGTATAGAACTTATTATTATTCATTTGTGATAAACCTATAGGCCTGACTACACGATGAGCCATACTTCTTCAAAAGTGCAGTTGCAAGAAAAAGTGCTGGTACAGTACACATACACTTACTACCTACTTGAAATTAAACACAAAAAGCTTCCCTCCTCCCCTTTTATTTTAGCAAAATGTCACCTATAGGTAGGTTCCAAAGTTTATGACAAGTTTGGTTGGAAGGGCAACCAGATATTACTAATAATAAATAAAATAAGTTTGAGACAGGTATGTAACTGGGGAAAGTACGTGTGTATGAATATGTGAACAATATGTTGGTATACTGTTGTATTATTGACCTTGTCTCCCATGTTTAAATTACAAACAAAAACTGAATATTCATTTCCTGGTTTTTTGTCTTGTTACATATGAAACAATAAATAGACTAAGGATATTGTAAACTGTTTGTATAAATTAAAACAACTTTTCAATTTCTTCATACGCGTATTAGCCAATAAGAACTTGTTTACAATGTTTACGGTGGCGTTTGAAAATATGGCATTGTCAAAGCTCAGTAATTTGAAAATTAAAATACGCACTGTATTACTTTGTGTGGTCACATTTGGTGTGAAAATATTTTGGAAGAATCGTAAATATTAAGTGGTTTTTCTAGGTACCATCCCCATTTTAACAGTCGTTAAGCCCTGTGCCATACAGTTCACTAACTAACCTTCAGTAATGAACAGTAGTACCTGTATAACTTGCCCTCATACAGGTACCGTGTTGCATGGGTTATAGTTTGTTTTGTTGGATATGTTCTAGAAAAGTCTGTTTAAATAAATACTCGCTGTCAAAATGTAGCGTACAGCACGTTAAAGTTTTTTTTTCTCTTGCTTTCTGTTATCTGAAGGTGGTAAAAAAACATTGCAGATGATTTATTTTCGAGCATAAGCTTCAGCTAATTTGCCAAGGAGGGTTGTAAATAGTAAGCATGTAACATGGCACTTTTTTTTTATTGTACACATTTATCATGTGGAATTCTAGGCTGGCATCTGTTACTTGTTTTAATTGCATTGCAGTTTTTTTTGGAAAGCTATTTTTCCCCCCCTTTTTTTTTTCTTTCCGTCTCCAATTCTGTTCCACATGTGCGCAGTACTAAAATTACATATAAAAAAACACTATGATTGTATTGGAACTGTCACTTCCAAGATACCATTCAGTTTCACTCAAAAAATACTTTCAAAGCCTTCCAAATGAAAATAAAAATGTCATTTTCTCTCTGGCGTACCTCAAAATACACTTGCTAGATACAAGCAAAAATCTGCTATGCTATTGCTTTGAACTTGGCTGAAGATTTTTCAGCAATAAATTTATTTGGCCACCTCTTTAGGTGTAGTGATCCACTTATCTTACATTTACAAACTTTACAAAGTTCTTTTCTTTTCTAAACGTGGTACTTCACGTACATTGACATTTTTGGTTGTTCACACTTGTAAGTATAGGTCTTAAATACATATATTGTTCTGTTTGTCTTACTCTTGACGTTTGCTCAGTTATAAAAAATATCTTCATCTTAATTACTATCTTCAAACAGATGTCATAGAACTAAAAGATTGGCACTAAATATGTAGCAAGGTAAAAAGATACTGGGAAATGCGTGTTACTTAAATTAAGACACCTGAAAGATGCATATAAATCTTCTGAAATATTAATACACAATGGTAAAATTTAGTAAGTATCTGACATTATAAAGTACCAAAGTAAAAGTAGGTTTAGTTCTTGGCTTATAGGGTGACATTGCATTTAACGTTCTTCATTTGTGTTTGTGCCATGTAACTCCAGGCAGGCATACTACAGTTTATTGTTCATGCAATGTTTCACTTTGTGGCAAACAAATATTTCCGTCATATAGTTGCAGTTTTTTTTTTTTTTTTTTTTATTATTAACATTTCATTGTATATTGTTTCAGATACGGCCCAAGATAGGGAATCACAGTACCCAGCACAGCAAACGAAACGTGGGAAGGGAAAGCACAGTAACCTAAGCCATAATACAGTATCTCGACCGGTAAAAGGTTCAGGGACTGCACGTCCATCGCGTGCGGAAGGACGTGTGGAGAGCAAATCCCGCAGGAAACGTTCATCAGTTGATGAGTTGCCCAGCTCCTGCTCCTCAAAAAAGTCCCGTAGACCATAGTGTATGTTTTTCCCTTGTTTATTTTAGTAGAAAATATGGACTTGTTTGTATGTATTTTAGTAATTTATGTATGTTATTTGAAGATGAAAGTCATTTATTACAAGTGAGCAGTTTTTGTCTCAGACTTAGTACGGCAAAGCACCCCACTAACGTTGTACTGAAGTAAGTAGGCAATGCCAAAAAAACATGTATGTTAGATTTATAATAACTTTCTTTTTCTAGTTTTAATAATTATAGAGAATTTCTTGTACACACATGCTATGCTGCTATATATATAGTACTTACTGGTTTTGCTTTTAAGTTTTGTGTCGCATACATACAGTAATTAAAAACGTGAAAACTGACGGTACTATAATTATATATTAACTCAAGAATGTATGGTATGTAATTCAACTGTGATGACTACACTGAAGGAAGACCCTAACTTTCAGGTTATGGCAGAAATACCGTAAATACTATAGTCTAGTGAATTGGAAACTACACATTATAAAATACTCAAAATAGCACAGAAAATAATTGGTTTGAATTAAGATCAGGGAATACTACAATTTTTGGTGTATGATGTCCCAAAACAGCATTATATCACCAAAGGTTTATGGACCAATTCAGGTATGCTGTCAGTTTTTCCATCTAGTGACAAGAAATACTTGTACTTCAGCCACAAAATTTTCGTCACATACAAAAACAGTAAAATTGTAATTAGAATATTATTAATAAACCTAATAATATACACAGTATCATTCCAAACAAAAACAACAAAAATAAAGGGTAACACTTCAAAATTTTCTACAGTTCACTGCAACTGGTTCACTGCAACTGGTTCACAGTGATATCAAACAGCAGTTGATATTGCGCTGACAGAATTTTTGGTAACCGATACGATCCCAAAGATAGCTGATTGTTACTGAGTGTTTGTTCAGTGTTTTGGAAATAATAAATGTCTGTTAGTTAACAACTTACCGTAGCACAGGTATGTTTGTTACTCAAATGTTGTTCTTACTGCTGAAATTTGAGCAGTGTATCGTAAACCTTTTAGGTTGGGTACAGAAAACTTGATACAGAGAATATTTCTTCAGGTTTACGACACTCGTGCAATTTTACTGTACCTGAGTAGAAACACGGACATCATTTTGTGTAATTTATTTGTCATGTTGAAATATGTACTGTATCTATTTTTAATTACGTTTTTCTGCATATGCTGCTCCAACATGCAAGGTAATTAATATTTCTCCATTACACAAATTCTTTTGAAGAATTCCTTTCTGAAAAAACTTATTAAATCTTGTGATAAAAACAATTTAATGGTACTGACATTGAAAACAGGCACTCAATGGAAAGAGAAATTACTGGGATTCGAAATTCCCTTGCTTTCATGTACAGTTTCATTTATATCTTATGAAATTTAGTTGTTTTTAACGTTAGTTTTTCTAGCATAGTTAGAATAAAAGCACCATAAAATTAATTTTAACAAAGTACCGTATTCACCCGAAAATAAGACGACCCTGAATGTAAGACGACCCCCTTATTATGAGAACATGTTTAAGAAAAAATAAAGTTACCATCTCAGCTGCTTTCCTATGGTGACATTGCAGAACTCCACAAAAAAATTATGAACATAATACTATTCCAATATTCCATTTTATTAATAAAAAAAACTTAAACTGCTTGATTATTAATGATTTCATAAAACTTAATGACACAACACTTTATTCTATTATTTTCAAAATACTATATTAATGTTTAAAAAATTGGGCCTAAGTCAATTTTTCAACAGTATGTACTTATTTCTTTTTGAATACTACACATTTTCTTCTTCAGTGTCACTCCCAAGCTCATCAGTTTCACTGTCCTCATTCTCTGCATCACTCTCACTGTCTACAGCCTCTCCATCATTCCACAAGAAATCATCTTCTGCCCCATCCATGGCATTGACAGGCAGCACTTCTTGAAGCCATTTACTATCACTTCAGGTCTTATCAGGTTCCATGCTGCTATGATCCACTCACACAGTTGTGCTACACTTGGCTTCTTAATTTTCCCTGTCGGAGTTTTTTTGTGGTCACCTGCTGACAACCATTCAGAATACAGCTGCTTCAAGTTATCCTTGAAAGGTTTGTTAACCACTACATCAAGCACTTGTAGTTTAGAAGTCATCCCCCCAGGGATAACCACCAGGTCTGTGTTCAGGTCTTTTATTTTCTCTTTCACATCTTGTGTCAGGTGTCCTTTAAAGGCATCTAATACAAGCATGCCTCGTTGCTTCAGCAATGCACCAGGCCTTCTACCCCAAACTATTCCTAACCAGTCTTTCATCAACTCGTTAGTCATCCATCCTTTAGGTTGACACCTTACGACAACACCCTTAGGCAACTGCTCTTTAGGCGTTGTTTTCCTGTTCAAAATGACAAATGGTGGCAACTTCCTGCCATCTGCCAGTACTGTCAGCATTACAGTCACACGTAGCTTTTCATTACCAGACGTTTTTATTGTGACTGATTTTGCCCTACGGTCATCAGTGGTGTAGTTTGAGGGCATGTCGAAGTACACTGGGGTTTCGGTCGGCATTACCGATTTGGCCTAGGAGATAGTTTTTGGTTTTTCGTAAGTTAATAACATATCTTTTGATATGTTGTCAACTTTTCTTCAAAATTCGCAGGCAGCCTCTGACACAATGATGTTCTTCGTCGAAGAGAAAAGCCACTTCTTCTCATTAACCTCATGCACCAGCCTCTACTTGCCCTAAAGTCTCTGCCAGCGATGTTTAGAGTTCTTGAGATTTTGCGTGCCTTTAATTGCATCGAAATATAAGAAACGGGTAGCCCATTTTTCCTTTGAGTGCGCACAAATTCTGTAACTTGCCTGTCGACCTCGGGAAAACGTCCACGTTTGGGTCCATGGAACGATTTTCAGGTTGTGTTAGCATTTTGAAGTCGTGGCTTTTGTTGTCTCCAGCGCCGAATATTTGCTTCGGTAACACCATATTTTCTAGCTGCTGCGCAATTGTTGGTTCCTTCTACATATTTCACTGCCATAAGTTTAAAGTTTTTATCATAACTGCGCCTTTCACCTTTATTCAAATTCGCGTTACTACTTGTTCCGCTTTTTTCCACGCGATCAGCCATGGCCGTATAGTCAACAAACTCAATGTCCGACTTACGTCTCGCTTTTCTTTTGTCTGTCTTGAGATGGCCACAGAAAAGTACAACATTAGGAAAGGTGGTATTAAATTTTCCAGAGAAAAATCGATGTTGACATGGAAGTACAGATTTTTCGGTTTGTGTCGCGTTGGCAGTCTGGAGCATGACTACAGCATGAAGCGTAATAAGTGCTGCATACTCTCTGGTATGTGTTATCTATGAATATGGAGGTTGTTTGTGTATCGCAAGTTGGCGGCACGTTAACGTAAATAAACTATTTTAGGCAAAATAAACGCATGCATGCATATTTATCATGACCGGTATGTAGTACTTCTTTCAATGACGAATATATACCATTTAAATATTATGGCATTATGATAACCCAGTAGGAACATACACAACCTTTGTTAGTATAGGTTATACAACCAAAACGGTTTTAAAAAAATTTGCTCCCGAATGTAAGACGACCCCTAATTTTTTACATGCTGTGAAAAGTAAAATCTATCGTCTTATTTTCGGGTGAATACGGTACTGTAAGTTTTCCCCAACAGTAATTTCTTTACGTAAAATCAGTGTACTAAATTATTTTCGTTACTACTTCACTGGCAGTGCTTACAAACTGCCATAGCAATTAAAGTAGTGTTTACATCTGTGTGACGTTAATACATAGGCCTAGCGTTTATTTTTAATGCAGGTTTTTTTTATACGATTTCTGATTAAAAGGTGTACTTTATTCTGTCTCTATGTACGGCCTATTTATTTCTTGATTTAAAAAGTGGTATCTAATGTAACTAATTTTGCACAGATTTTCTTAATGACTTAAATTGAAGTGGTTTTGTTTCGGTTTCAAGGAACCGACTTTTGTCGTCTCAGTTCTCGAGTCTGGTTCTGAAGGCAAAAGAACCAGTGGATCCGAGAGTCAACATTCTGTTTAAACCCATCACTTGCTTGCAAGACCCTGAATTGCAGAAAATGTCATAATAAATTAGTGAGAGGCCTTCAGCTGCTCACTGTAATAGTTTAATTATTATGTATTTACATGCACTGAGAGACATTAATATTTGCGAACACATTTAGATAGTAAATATTGACATGCATATGCTTTCATTTAAAGTAAAGTTCTTTAATGATTTCCTGTGGATTTGGCTTGATACATTCATGCCTGTGGTGAAGTGATAATTTTGTAATTTTTACGTTATGGGTGCTAAATTTTTAATTTTTGTTCAAGAAGTTTAGCAGTAAAAAGTTATTCGACATTACTGGTTAGGCATTTACCACTGCACAAAAAGTACTATTTTTGGAGTTCTCTTTGAGTGTGCAGTGATTGTAGATGATTCTTGCGTAAATCCTTTTTATAATAAGTCCTTTTTGAACTGAAGTTTTACTAACAGTGAACCCTCTTTATTACCTGAAGATTTTCCCACCCTCCTCTCACCACCTGTTTTCATCTGGTTAACAATTTAATATTTATTCTGGACGAAAATATTCAATAGGAAATTATTTCATGTGGAAATTTTTCTGTACTTGTTGTTTGGTTTAAAATGTCTTGTAATAATTTCTGCTTAATGTATGTGTAGAGTTCTGTGTAAGCAATCTGTAGTCCATGTTGTATACAGTATTTAATTACTCTTATCTATAATCTTGTTGTCTGTTCAAAATGTATTTAGGGTTTTGTGTAAGCAGTCAGCAATCCAAGTTATATAAATGTTCTATGAATCTTTTCAGGTGTAAATGTGTCATTTTTTAATTTGTTTCAAAGTTTAGGTATTTTATTTAATTTCTGTATTTAAGTTTAAGTGAAGGGCTGCAGCAACAGGTGGGACAAAAGTTGTAACTTTTCATAATGTCATGGCTGACTTTACATAAGATAAATAGTCTGTTGGCTTCTGATCCTGCGCTGAAGCAATATCGTTGGTAAAATGTGCATGGCAGAAAGGGGTAGTGGAATCTTCTGATCTTGAGATAATGCCTTGGAATCCACATGTGTTGGAACTGTTTCCTAACCCTGTCATACCTTTTCATTTAATTTAGTACACTTTTTATACTTATTACAACTCTCTTAGATTTCTTCTGAATGCCAACCTGGAGATGTGAAGGAGGGGAATGAGTAATGATGATCGCTTTGAACCTCCACTAAATTGCAGCATCCCCTCAGTTTAATTGTATAGACATACATATATATATATATATATATATATATATATATATATATATATATATATATATATATATATATATATATATATATTACATTTGTTGAGGGATTGGAAAAATGTAGGCATGTATTTAAAATACAGGGAAATGTAAGCACTAAGAAATTATGACGTGTGAGCGTTACGTTTGGTCATAAAAAGAATGTTAAATAAGCAGCTTAAAAATGTGTTGTGATGTAAATATGGTCCATACATTACTGGTGTCTGTTTTTAAAGGTTGTCATTTTTATTCTGTTTGTGCACTCGTATTTACTTTTAAGTAAGAACAAGTGTGTTATCTTTTTGCTGTATATTGTACTTTTTTAATATATTAATTTTATGCAAAATAAACCATTTGGGATTCGATGTAAGTAAATTCCTGGTTAAATAAAAATCTGAAAAGCAGAATAATTGTAAATACCAAGAAGTCTACAAGTACTTGACGGTTTTCCTAACCTTTCTTGTTGGTCTAGAAATGTGCACAGTTAAAATTGTGTTAGTGTTTTACTTTTAATGTAAGACACATTAAGAAGAACTGAAATGTTTTATTCCTTTGAACAAACAAAAATATTCATTTAAAAACATTTTTAAAGTAAAACTTACCTTTTTTAATGTACAGCATTAAAATATTTTTATCACATATTTTGCAAGCATTTTTTCACTATCAGATTGAGGGAAATACTGTTACATTTGTATTTGTTGATTCATACCCCTTTAAATATTTCTAAAACAATGTTTTTTTATTATTATTAGTAGTAGAACGGTAATATCTCTGTGGTTAAGCAATCTGTTTTGTAGCTATCAAACTGGTCGAAATACAAAACAAACTTATATTGCTCATTACAAAGCTTAAGAAGTGAACTTGCCTGCTTCACTCCTAGAAATGGAGATTCTTAGAAATAGCACGGCAAGTTAAAAAAAAAAAAAAACGACAAAGACAGTGCAAGTGCCACCAACTGTAGTACGTGATAGTGTGTAGCCTAGTCCTTAGATAACTGTGCACAGTAGAAAAATTTGATATATTCAAGGAATATATTTCTGTCATTTTTAAAGTTGATCTATCAAATCCTGGGTTCCTATTGAATCCCAAGTGGTTTACTTTACTGTAATATGTTTGTAAAATGTAAAGGTATCATTTATTTTTACTTTCTCGAGCATTGTTACTAGAAACTGATCTTTACATCCTTAGGATAAGATAAGCTGTGTACCATAATTAAATATGTTATGTACTTGAATATATACATTGTATAAAATAGAAATCAGTATTCTGTGTGGGTTGTAACTATACGACACTTTTTGCTGAAATGTATATTTTTTTTAACTTGTATTGCATTAGGTTAGAATAACCACAAAATTAACATTTAACTAAAAACTGTCACAAATGTGTTAGACTCAAGTGTGTGTCTAAATTTGGTTCTATTATTATGCCCCTCAAGTAGTATAGGGATAGGTGTAATTGAAACATTTACTCATTATGTTGCCATTTTTAAGTGTTGATTGAGCATTTGAGATTTATTGAAGGTATGTTATTTAGCTACCTGATCAAAACAAAGATCTTAAAAATCTTGAAAATCGCTTAGATTTTTATAAACATTAAATATCAATTTACCATCCCTCTCTCTTGTTCTAATTAGGTGTAGTTGAGGTTTTGGCTATCATATGACAGGCAATGTTCTTACTAAGTTAATGTTGTGATTAAACATAGTAGTAAAGTAGGGCCAGGCCGATACCAACTTTCTCAGATACGTTACTGCACAGATACTGAGCATGCAGGTACTAGATACTGATACCAAACATAATTATATAATTTACAAGTTTTTTAAGGGTTTTTACTTTTTTTACCAATAAAAAAAAACACGCACACAAGTAGTACTCACGGACAAGTTTGAGATTAAGTAGCTTAACCTCTCTAATTGCACTGCATTCAAGTGCTTTTTCATATTTGAGGTTACAGCAGCCATTTTTTTCCGTTGCATTGTTTACATTTAGCGATTTCACAGATAGGCTGGGTGAGACAGATACACAAGATGGCCGGCTATTTAAGTACTGGTGCTCGGGACGTATTCTTAGTGCTGCTGCTCACAGTTTTAGCGGTATTTACAGACACTAATAATAATCTATTAATGCGGTAACCATTTTTTGTTGAAGTTTGAGTGTAGTCATTTTTACTTCGGTTAACGTCTCTGGTGCGGTGATGTATTCTAAACAAGAAACAAAAATGTTGCGATACAACAGTATTCTAAACAAGAAACAAAAATGTTGCAATACAACGGTATTCTAAACAAGAAACAAAAATGTTGCAATACAACGATAAATTACTGAAAACCATTTTACTACATAAATTAACTGGATAATTTTAATTATTAATGAGATTAAATGATTCTGAGATGGAGACTACGACAAAATACAGTGTTTATTCAGTTGTGCACACCATAAATTTGAATACCGTAGTTACTTATTATATGGTATCAATGTAAAGGTTCTGAAGTTTTTTTCTGCAAGTACTTCAGATGCCAATACCCTAAATATTGGCAGATACTTTGGTATCGGTATTGGCATCGACCAAGCCCTATAGTAAAGTACAATATGTCAGTAATATCTTTTTCTTGTGAACTTTAAACACTCGTTCCCTCTTGAAATTGACTAAATTGACTAGAAAAGTACTGGTAGGTATGGTGGTCAAGAAAAGTATAAAATGATTCAGTTGTGTTTTAATGTTGACTCTTGGCTACTTGCTTCTTAACTACAATGTTTTTAAATAATCAGTTTTCGTTGTTCTTTGTAAACTTATTTCGGCAGTATGGTTTTTTACCGACAGCACATGCACAATTTAAAATGCCAGAGGCTACGTTGAACCATTTTGAAGTAATGTACTGCACTGTACAAACAGGATAACAGTGTCACTTACCAAGTCATTATGTTTTTGTTATTGATATAAACGTAATGCTAGTAAAATTGGTCCTTGCTACGATTAAATGTTTAAGTGGACCTCCATTATGTTCACCTTCTATCTTATTCAGATCGAAGAGTAATACTGAACTGTGATCAGAACTGTTTATACTTTGTGTATGTATTCTTAGTTACATAATTTCATTCAGTTATGCACATGTGATATTAAACAGCATTCGGTACTCTTCGTTAACCTATCACAATGTTATGTTAGTAATCACACCCTTCCCATTGGTTCGTCTTCAAATGCCAGTTTTTAGATCAGCGCATAGAAATGAAATTACTATGTATGTTATGTGCTGCATACTTCATGTGTATTCACAAGTTTTACTGCAAATCAATGATGCACATAACTGCGGGACAGGTGTATACTGTAGATGAACTGATACTGGCTTGTACCTGTTACCTACAAAGAGAGCATTTTTTTTTTGCTAAATGAAGTCCAGTGCTCACATCTAATTGTAGATTGTATCCCTAAGTTCAGTAAAGGAAGTGGTCAAGCTGTGTGTGTGAATGTTGACAACTTTTGGGAATATTGCTTTGTTTTTTAACTGTTTGGAACAAGTAGTGTTTGTTCAAGGCAAAGTAAAACTTGTTGAAAAAAATATTTTATGGAAGTTTCTCTATTTGTCCTTTGCTAGGAATGTTGCTGGCTAAAATAATCATTAAAATCATTAAAATGTTTCCTTTCTTTTCATTTTACTGTATTAAATACAGCACTTTATCTGCAATATACTGTTACGTTAACTTTGAAACCATTTACTGTAATTAGCTTCACACAGTAATTGGAATAATTTGGTTAGTTCAACACAGTACCGTAATTGGAACCATTTAGTTAGCTCCACGCAATAATTACATATTTTAATTTAGAATGTACTTTCATTTATATATCTTTAAACTTTATCTTTTTATGGTGCATTTGTTACAAATATTTTTCTTGTGCGTGTATGTTTGAAAAATTTGTCATTTGGTCAAAGGGAAGTGCTTTCATCCTCTGAAACAGTGCTCTGTAAAAACCATAAACAATTTTATCTTTCGCTTTCAAATATGTTGTGTGTGCAGTGGAAGTGTATGTCAAATTATGAATGTGTAGTAAAATTGTATTACGCAAGTTGTACCGAATGTTTTATGGCTGAGGCTAGTTTTATTTTTTATCTCTGTCCATCCTCTTGCTTATTTTCGCATTCATGTGTATGGACAGCAAAACACAATAGAGCCCTTATATCCTCTCATGGTTTCTATGAATGATTTTGTAAAGTCAACACATGATGAATGTATCATTAGTAACTTTAACATTGTAGAATAAGTACAACTTTTTATGGGTATTTCACTTGAATACCTCGTTTAATAGTTTCGGGACCATAAATTTGTTTTAAAAATTAAGTGTTTATTTTGTTTAGTAGACTTACAATTGAAGCAAGCAAAGAAAACCAATTTTTAAATAAAATTATTACATTATGTAAATATGTTGCCTTTAAAATTATATTATACATTAGGAAGGTATGTAGGATGCAGAGAAGTAAAAAAATACTAGTTGTAACACAGTACACAATAGCTTTTTGTGACAGAGTAAGACTACTTTCAAACATTATAGAATCATGTGTTCTATTAAAATATACACTGTATGGTACAGTGAAACTTTAAATTATGTTTTTTTTTTTCTGCTCTGTTATTTGCACCACGTAATCAAGGCCACGCCTTTTCTTCATTAGTGTCAGTGCACTAATTTGCTGTTAATTAAAATGTGTCTAAAATTAATTCCCCACAACTTACACTATATTTATTTACGTTTTGTTACTTTCAATGATGGCCTACCGGTGACATGATATCAGTGCTGTGAATGTAATGGCCTTCACCTCCTCCCTCCAAATTGTTATACTTTCTTTTCTTATACACTGGACCTCCGATTTTACGAACCCTTGATTTAATGAAAGGAGCGATTTTACGAATACATTTTCAGAATCCCTCAAAATACAATAAAACCTCTTTATAACACAACCTCACGGTTCCAGAGAATAGGGTCATTATAGAGAGGTGGTCGTTGTAAGATTTTGAACCTGTTTTGACGCCTAGACTGTATGTCAAAATAGGCAGTTTTTGCACTGTCAAAATAGGTCATTTTTGCACTAAGTCCACGCTCAGGCATCTTAAACAATAAATAAATCTTACATTTAAAGTCAGCAATAAATTAAATTTATTAACATGCGTCTTGCAGGGTAAATCTATATCCAAAATCGTTAATTTCAACGTAGTACCGTCATTAAAAAAAAAAAGTGACTAGCGACGATCAATTCAATCGCCTTAAACACGTCCAACTTCTTCATGTCTCTGCCGAGTTGCATCTTCTACACCATGCTCCGCACAAACATCTCGCGAAGCTTGAGCTTCACAAGTTGTATTATGCCCTGGTCCATGGGCTGAAGCACGCTGGTGGTATTCTTTGGCAGGAACACCAGCTCAATGTTTCTCAGGTTGTCGAGAGGAGGATGCACCGGGCAGTTGTCGACGAAGACAACCACTTTTTGATTGCTGAGGTCATCCATTCTTTTTTATTAAAATCGTAATCGCATGGAATTATGTTGCCACTGACACCTAGGGGGTTCTTGGATTTCCCGATCACGAGGGGCTTCTTATTGTCGCTTCCGTCCATATTGCAGCACAGGACAGTGAGGCACTCCTTACTCCTCTTCGCACCTTTGCTTGCATCTCCCTTCACTGCCAAGGTGTGATCTGGCATGAGATTGTAGAACATCCCCAACTCGTCGGCATTGTACGCGTCACGCGGCTGATATAGGCTGAGGACGTTCTGTAGCAAGGGCAGCCACTCGCTCACCGATATTTTGCTGACCGAAGCACTTTCGTCGATAATCTTGTGGCTGGCTATTCCGTGGCGCACCTTAAAACTATCCAGGCACCCATTTGAACACTTGAAGTTATCAATTCCAAACTTCAATGCAAGTTCATCAGCATTTTTCTGTAGCATCGGCCCGCATTACAGGCAAGTTTTGCGCTCTTGAGTTGGCCTAACTATTCCAGCACAGCATCCTCCAAATTGGCGTTCATCATACATCTTAGTTTTTTTTACGTTCACGTTGCGTCCTTCCTTCTGCACTGCACTTGCAATATCGTCCCTCATTTTTAGGATTGTGAACAAAGTTGACTTCGGAATGCCAAATTCCCGCGCAATCTCTGACTTGGGCTTTTGACTCGAGTCCACTTCCTTGATTATTTCATACTTCATCAGAAGCGACAAGCCGACTCGCTTCTACTCATTATGAATCGACGGATTGTCAACAATCGTTCACAGAATCAATCCTAGTAATCATAACCAAATCAAAGGCCAAAAACACTGCGTAGGTCGTCATTAATCGTTTACAAACTCAAACCAAATAAATTACCAAATGAAAGTCCTGAAAATCAAAGCGTAATGTTGTCAATAAACCGTAAAAACCAAGAGAAATCCAAGAGTCACGCAAATCAAAGTCGTGGTAACAAAGCAAACGGAGAGCGTAGCGAATCAAACAGCAAGCGAGAACACTGGCACGTGGACAAAGGCGTACGGACACCGAGCTCGCCAGGCATTTACGTGAGGGGAAAGGAAGAATCTGCAGCTAGGGAAAGAGAGGTGAGGGAGGAGCTGTAGCTTTCCGCGTGTGGAGTACAGTTCTCACCACTAGAAACTCAATACAGCGCACAAAAACGTATTTGTAGCCGATTTCTTTGGAATTTAAAATATAAAAAATTATAAAATCACAGTTTTTAAAAAACAGGTCGTTAAAAGACAGGTGGTCGTTATAAGATGGGTCGTTACAAAGTATTTTTTTGTATAACAAAATTCTATGACCAAACAAACATAAGGACAATGACAATGATTTTAAAATATATTATCTAATTCACTCCGCTAAAATATGAGTTGTAGAGTTGCAGTTATTACTTACCAAGTCACAATATTAAAAGTAAAACAAAAATGGTGAAAATTAGCGTAAATGCAACAGTGACAGCTTGAAAACCACACAGCTTTGCAGCCCATGCCAAGTTGGCCGGGCCTACTCCCTTTATCTCTAGAAAATATTAGGATCTAATTGGAGGTCGTACTGTAGTGCATCATTCTGGAGCATGCAGGTATGCTCATTTATGTTTAGTACCTGGCCTTTTTCTAGGCTATTTCTCCAAGTCTTATATATCTCACTTCGCCCCGGCAGTGTTTGCATTCTTCCACGAACCCCATCAATAGTACTGTGAAATTTTTTTCTTTACTGGTTTAACACAGTACGTACTTAAAACAATTAACTTGATGCATAATTTGTTGAACAGTTTGTTACTGCATTTCGTAAAATGTGCATTTCACATCACAGGAAATTGAGTTACCTATCAGCCATATGTAGAAACATTTGTTTTCGCCATGGCTATGTCATTCTTTGGAAATAAATTAAATGGTCATGTAGTGGTGTGATCTTGGAACTCCTAATTTATTTTTACGCATCATACTGGCTGTGAAAGAGATTACTTGCAACCACTTATAAACGTAATCATCTCCAGAACATTCATGTCAGTCAAAACATAGCCAATATTAATGCTTCGCTAAACTTTTCTAAGACGTACAAACCAACATTTTGTTCTCATCCATCAAACAAAACCCAATTTTCATCTAGACAAACGCACTAAAAATATATATATCTTGGTTTTTATGGTAAATAACGGTCATGATCATTTTCCATAATACTGAACATTCCATGACTTAGAATCATTACACTAAGTAAAATCACATACTGTCATGGCACTCAATCGTAACGTAACGAACATATATATTCTGAAGGTCCGATCAATTGGTTATGTGAGTTAAGGTACACAAATAATTTTTGCTCGTGCACATCAACATTATCTCCTGTTGCTACCATCCTCAAAGACACTATCATTCATAAATACTCGGATAATATCGAATTATACATACCATGGTAAAATGTTTTAGCATATATTATAAAATAAATAAATTTTATTTATTAAATCTAACATTTTTGTGAATATACTAGTATATGCGACATACTTTACCTAGATGCACAATACTAATCTTAAAAGATAATATTTTCTAACATTATTTTCTGTCCTATATTAGCTCGACCATACAAACTTTTATTATACTCGCACACAACCTCCAAACTCACATGCAGACCAAGTTCATACACGAATATAACTTCACACATGCACTTACCCAGCAGAGCAAGTTCATACTCAAACATATCCCCCGCACACACACGCACGCATGCATGCACGCTTCAATAGAACAAGTTAACACATGATCACGCGCACACACACACATAAAACAGTGTATGTTTGTACTTGATATCAACTCTGTGCACGCACCCTGCTCACGTTATAAGTAATAAAGAAGTACCTTTCCAGCAATGAAAATCAACCCTGTCACTATCTAATCCAAATTACTATTACAGGTATGCATTTCTGCTAAACCACACTGAAATGACACATTTCCAAACAAAAATAAAATAGTTAATTCCATCCCTTTATACCATCATATCTCTTTACCGTTTTCCCTTGACAGCTACAATACAATTTTAAGTTAGTGCTAATTCTTAATATTTCATAAAAACCCTCACTCATATCGCACCATACGTACAACACTCCAGACCACGCAGCCCTTATGATTTTCAGAAAATGTTTTACAGAATAGGTATGAAGCAAGTTCAGTATTTTTGTGATTATAACTTACAGCAAGACTTAATATGTTTATTTGAGACGTTACTTTTGAGAGCGAGCCTGTAGCTTCCTAAAGAACTACATCTTGTCAGATGTTCTCATATACGGTGCTCTGTGACGAAAGTTATCTGCACCATAACTATGTAGATTTCATAACTATGCAGATTTCATTAGTTTTTAGCACTCTCACATCAAGATAATGTATCCTCAAATAAACTTTATGTTCATCTATCATTTACATTTTAGTGAAAAAATATTTTAGGTACACTCATTGTACCTGTACTCTTAATACTTATCACTGGCAAATCATGGAAGACTCAATCATAAGAACCAACTCCAAGACCAAGAAGAAGAATAAAATAAAATCAGATAGCCACCACTTCCTTTGTCAAACCTACAGCTTAAAATGTATTCATTTTGTAACATATTGATTTTAATAAACAAGTTGCAGTGATATTTATCAGTAAAATTTTCGTTATTTTAAACATTCTAAACAGAATCCCACGTTACTTCTTAATACTGCTTGCTTGGCATTTTCGTATTTAAGTTATAATCCCATCATGTACAGTCTAGTCGTATGCAAACAAGTTTTCATGTATGTATAGTTAAACTAAATCTTACAGAAAATAACTCCCATCTAACTTTTTTTTCTACATAAAACACTCTAGTGTCAGTACTTTTCTCCAGAGTAATTAAATATTATATGAGGAAATAAATTATCGACCCAGGAGTCTATTGACTGGTACGTTACGATTTTATTTCAGTCCTGAAGAAAACACACAAAATGATTGTATCTCAATAATCATTAGTGACACCAAACAGAATTATTTTAAGTCGGCCTTCTGCCTCAAAAGCTGTGTACAATTTTTCATCTTCACGAATGGGTATTTGGTGGTATGCACTTTTCAGATCAATAGTACTGAAAGTATCATATTTAAAAACTGAAGCAACAGTATCCTCTATTTTTTTGCAAGGAATACACATCAAATTGTGTAAATCGATTAATTGTTTCAGAATAATCTACTATTACCATTCTCTTTTTTTACTGTCCTGTTTCTGTTATCAGTATCTGAGCTTGCCAAGGAGAATTACTTTCCTCGATAATAACTTCAGAAAGGAGTCTCTTAACTTCTTCTGCTATGAATTTCGATTTTTCATGGGAATATTTACGAGACTTTGTTGCTATAGGTAGACAATTTGGTGTAAGATATTGAAAGAGAAAAGGTGGTTCCACTAGTGCAGCTGTTAAACTGCAAATCTTTAGTGGTGGCTTGTTTCCACCAAATTTCACACCAACCCAGGAATGCCATGAAAGTATGTCGTGACCTATTATGACATCAGCACAGAGATTTGGAAGTACAGCAACCTTTATATTTTCATAGTTGTATCCCTCCAGAGTTATACTCACAAAACGAGTCACCCACTGCTTTGGATTGTTAACTTCTCGATGCCATTACTACCTGACTAGCAGATGGAAAAACCTTTAATCTGCAGTTGTCGATGAATTCATTACTACTACAAACGTTTCTGAGCTTCCAGTATCAATTACGGCATCTGCAACTACTCCATTAACACGTACTTTAACTAGTGATTTTGTCAGACAACTTGGTGCCGCTGCTGCTAAACGAGGTACAGAGGCTATAGTTGAAACTTTAGGCTTCCAGTAGTTGTTTTTACTCTGGCACACTTTTGCAAAATGCCCTTTTTGTAACCACAAAAATAGCAAATACTTGGATGAGTTAAAGCTGCAGATACAGTGTTAGATTTAGAAGATTCTATACCTGCCTCATGTTCTTTGTTAATGTCATGGGTAGCATTCAGGAACAAACTAGTAGAAGAGTGTAACTGAGGCTGTTTTTGCACTAATTACAGACATCAAAGTTAACAAACAGACTCTTAAGAGACGTTGACGTATTTCAGATGATTTAAGACCACTATTGAAAGTATCTCGAATAAAGTTGTCTTTACTTTCACTAGCACTAACTGCACGAAAGTTACACTCTCTACTTAATAACTGAAGATTTTGCAAATATTGGTCTCCTGACTCAACAGTTTAATGCTTCCTAGAAGCTAATTGGTGTCTAGCGAAAACTTCATTTGTGGGTTTTATGTATACATTTTGTAAGACTTCAACAGCTTTATCATAAGTAACACAATCAGATATAATGTTGAAGACCATATGACCAACATAATGAATGAGAATTTTCAACTTATCTTCGTCTGTAGGTTTTTCAAATGTAATAAAATTTTCTAAAGTCCAAAACCAATGCATTCATTCCTGAGACGCACATTTGGAGTTTGGGTCAGTATTGAGTCATTCAGGTTTCAAAAGTTTCTCCATTTTCTTTTTAGCTGATTAAATTGTGGGTAATAGAATCAAGCATTTCACTAAAACAAAGCTTAGATCATCTAAAACTGACCTACAAGTTAAAGCCCAAGATAACAGTTTTTGAATTACACATAAACAGATACATAGAGATATGTACATTCATTACAATACTCATGTATTTACACTATGTTATTAGGCCTGTTTTCTTACGTGCGTGTGTGCACAGTCAGTGGTGAAGTGATTCATTATGCATCATATATCTTCTTTCCTGACAAGCAAGTCGGCGTGCTGCGCAAGGGAGTGGGATAGAGCATCTAGCTTCCGAGGTAATGCACTCTCCCTGTCCCTGTTCAGCTGCAACATTGTCACACACTACTACTTAGCACCAAGGTTTAATTTTTAGAGGGTAATGTGCCATTTTAATATTGAGTTTGAAAACTGTGCGTTATTAAAATATTGGAAACCAAATTGTTTATAATGACAATACTGTAAACTGCGAGGGGTAGCCACATGGTCGTGACCTAACCCTGAGTAATGCAGAGCAGAGGTGAGAGCTTTATTGTTGTCTGGCGTCCTATCCACTTGTCCCCTGCCAGGATGGTACCTAGTTCCTATTCGCTCACAACCAAGCTGTTATAAAAATAACATTTAAGTATAACTAAATAAATCCAAGGTGGTGGTGAATGTACCATTTTTTAAGGCACTTGAGGTTTTCAATAGAGTAGTGTGACGCGTCGGTTGCTTGAGTAAAATACTTACTTCGCCGTCAACCACAAATCCTGGTCACGGCACCAGAAATGTAACGCTTCATTTCGCATAGAAGCCTACATCGTTGTTGACTTAACTTCTCACGTGGCCAGTTGTGATCGTATAGTGGCTATTTGAAGATTTTTGCTGTAGGCTATCAAATAACTTAAAGCTTGTTGGTGTGACTGTTTTTATTACCGTATTTACTCGTGTATAGCACACACTTTTATTCCGAAACAACTGATAAAAATTCAGGGATGCGTACTATACACGGAAAAATAGAAGAAAAAAAATACGTGAAAAAAGGTCCGTGGTTGGTTACGGGCCATC
>PNEQ01120725.1:0-35352 GCA_003012365.1 Medauroidea extradentata
GCTACATTACTCATATTGCCTCAATTATATGACCAGAGTACTCCATTTTTAGTTACAAAAAATCAGTACCAAAAATCAGTGACACCCAAATCGCGAAGGGCACCTATAACATTTAGAAGTTGAGACATTTATTTAAACCTAAACATAGACCATAGTATAGATAACTATCACATCGTAAAAAATTTTGGTTGATAAACATAGCGCTATTGAAAAAATAAAATATCGTAATACCTCAAAACATCACAGTAAATGTCACACCCCGATTAATTGCACAACCACCGATGAAGCACATTTTTAAAAATATTGCACCACATACATTACAAAATATCACAGTGCAATTTATGCTGTATTGCAAAAATTGCACCTATATAGTTTGAAACGCGATATAAATCACAAAAATCGCAGAGCGCTATAAATCGCAGATATCGCAGCGCGATATAAATCGTAAAAATCGCAGCGCGATATAAATCGCAGATATCGCAGCGCGATATAAATCGCAAAAATCGCAGCGCGATATATATCGCAGATATCGCAGCGCGATATATATCGCAGATATCGCAGCGCGATATATCGCATAAAAATATCGCGCGCGATATTTAAAAAAAAATATCGCATGCGATATATCGCAATATCGCACAACCCTAGCTGCAAGCCGTCAGCCCCCAAGCGCGCCAAATGCCAGACACCCGGCGTGCCTCCCTTCTAAGATTCGCCAGACCTAGTTCAGATCGCCCAAGGCGGGAAACACGTATACAAGTGAATCTTTAAAACTTTCTCGCATTCCTCAGGCTTCGCGATCGGCTGACGGTTTTGCAAGTACGTAGTTCAAAATATATCATTACAAATTATCTTCTGTAACTCCAGCTATTTAAATGAAAAGTATGTACTGTAAATCCCTAATAATCAGGGAGGGCTGCAGCCCAATAGCACAAACTGCCACTGGTGGGCACATAATGGTTACATGTATTTTTTCGAATAAACATTAGCCATTACGATGAAGACATTGGCAAAAATATTCCGGGCCGTTAATGGCTCTGTGACTTTCTACACCGTCTCACTGTCTTAAGCAAGAAGATGTTGGGCCATTAATGATGCAGTGAACTTTTTCAGACAGTGACTATATATCGCTAAAGTGGCAGTAACCTACTTTCTTTTGAAAGACATTTTAAAATTATCGGCAAATTGAATCTGAATCTTCAACAGCACAGGGTCCTATTTCTGACAATGGATATTTGTCGCCAAAACAAAAAAATGACTGGCCCTCTGTCTTGTAAGGATACTTTTAAAAAATATCGCCAAGAAGATACCGGGCCGTTAATGGCGCATTGTCCTTTTTCAGGCAGTTGTAAAATGCTGCGAAAAATATACCGGCCCGCTGTCTTTTAAAGGACACTAAACCAAAATTGCACAGAAGATCCCGGGCCATTAACATACCAATATCCTTTCTTGGACAGCAGTTATCTGTCACATAAAAGATAATGCGTGCTGTCTTTTTAAGGACACTTAAAAGATATTGGCAAGAAGATGCCGGGCAGTTAATGTGCAGTGTACTTTTTCAGACTGTTGTAATCTGTCGCGTAAAAGATACCGGCCCGATGCCATTTTAAGGACACATAAGTAAAATAGATTGGCAAGAAGAGACCAGGGCGTTAATGGCATGCTGTCCTTTTTCAGACAGTTGTTGTCTGTTGCGGGAAAGATACCGACCTCTGTCTTTTTCGGGACATTTTAGAGGTACCTTAGAAACATTGAACGAACGTTTATTTGCTATCTGTATTGTGATGGTTAACAGTTTCTTTCTAAAAATATGTTATTCTTACATAATTTGTTCATTTCTTCGTATATTTCTGGCACTAGGCACTAGTTAAATGGTTATGTGTTCAATAAACTACTAATCAACAGTAAGTAATCCTAGAATATGCAGCCTGTCTGCAAACTCATGCCAACACCATCCCGATGCCAGGAACAGCTACTTGTTGATGTACATACAACAATCACCTGCATATTTCAGCAATGTGACATGGTGTAGAGGTTAGCACGACAGACTACGAAACAGTTAGAGCCCAACACATTCCATTCATAAATACCCCTTTTATAATTACAAAAAGTACACAGTAACAATTATGAAACACAAGATTAATACATATTTGTTGTGTACATGAAACTTTTTGGAAATACATTTATGTTGATGATCTGCCGTCGCCTGCCCTTCATCTTTGCAACACTCAAAAGAGTGCGTGGTAGATAAATTAACGCTGAAAACATCAATTGATTTCTACACTTTTTTCGAAGCCAATATGGATAAAATACTAAATGACAATCACAGATAATGGTATTTGCCAACTTTATGAGTAAATATTTATCCAAAATTACTAATTCATTACACGTGATCTCTTGCACGAAGTTCCGGCGTCAGAAACTGTATCTCAGAAGTTCGTAATACTGGAAACAGTTTTGTTTAAAACATTGGCTAAAGCTATTGTCTAGGATTGCTATTGTTTAACTTTCGCAAATTGGCTTCAAGAAATCTTGAGTTATAGATTAATGCTTTTAGCGTTAAATAATGTACCACGCCCTCTTAAGTCACCGGATTGCTGTATTTTCGACACTCAACCATCGCTGGCCTGCAGTCTTTTCAATACTCAGCCTTCACCGGCCTGCTATATTTATTACACCAACCCTCCATCTTCTTTGCTAACCACAAGACGCCAATTGATATCTTGCCGGTAGCGGTCCGGCGTCTTTAAGACATGACGGCTGTCAGCCGCTGGTCCAAAAAGACATTGGGCCGGCATCTGCCATTCCGGCATACCGTTTGCGGCCCGCTTCGGGCCCGTACTTTCTGAGTTTGCTTGGGTAGGTAAAAAAACTAATGTAAGCGCCTTCCAGTTTATCTGAGTTTAAACAAGTGTAGAAAAATCAAGATCCGATCACTCTCCAAGTCAGTTACATTACCATGACTGGATTTGCAAGTGTCATGTCCCAATGTCACACAGAAATAGGTGGTTATATGACGTGACCTTCTGGTGCTAGTTAGGTTTGCTCAGTCACGTTACCAGGTTTGTCCTGTCACCAGGTTTCGTCTAAAAGCCAGCAAGCAGTGCAGGTTATCATTATTTATTGAATGTTAGGAAAATCTACTCTGGTTAATATCGAACTCCTCACGTTGAAATGTTGCTCTTCCCAGGGCACCCCCTTGATCGTTACTTACGGTGGCTACCTGGTTGTACAGGGTGGGACATTTTTAGCGCGTTCGAGTCCTAGAAGTGCGGAAGTAGTAAGAATGTTACTGCACATGCATCACACCTCATTCTGGCCACTATACACATATCAGTGTCTATGGCTCGCCTCTGTGAGACATTCAATGGTTACCTTATAATTGTATTGCGTAATATTTAAGATACAGGAGTTTTGTGCATGCAGGATACATCATGCACCAGATTTTCAGGTGGTGCAGAAACGTTAGGGGCGATCGTCTTTCCGTCCCCCTCTCCCCTAAATAAAACACCTACAAATATAGATGGTACAGAAGATACCATTACTCCATAATTTTGTGTAGCATTTCCCTCAGCCATGTGTGACAAGTATAGTCGGTAAGGAACATGAGCATGGGTTAGAGTGTACGTACAAGTTTATTTTTTATTTTATTTTTAAATAGAAATTCGCTCGCAGTACCCTCCACCTTTAAAATTAACCGCTAGATCAGTGTCTGAGAAATGTATATATAATATCGTCGTGGAGCTTGGCCAGCAGAAAATGGTGGTCGGAGAGACGCGGCAACTCGCTGGACGAGTCTCCTTATCTGTCGTTGATGCCAGCAGTGTTTTGGGTGTGGTTGTGGGCAGTTGGGTGTCTGGGGGAGGGGGGGGGAGTAAAACGCGTGGAAGGGAAAGCTGTATGGCAGGGAGGTGGGGAGGGAGAGGTGCTATCCGCAGTCGTTTAGCGCGACGTTGTTTATCAGCGTGCAGTATGTCAGCGGGCCAGCGCGAGAGGCAAGCGAGTGTGCGGCCATGTGCCAGGGTAAAGACACGAAGACAGACGATACTCCGAGAAGAGGAGCGCCGCCAGCTATAGGTACATTCTGCTCCGCAAAACTGCTGTAGAATATGACAGTTATGGGGACATTCATAACTGTTTTAAGTTTTGTGGATGTTTGATGCTTTGTCGGACAGTATTTTTAGTTCTAAAACTAACCTGAGATGTCTATTCCGCTATTTATACTGTGTATTTTATCTTGCGCTGTGACACACGTTACGTAATATTAACCTGAATTTCCGATAAGTAGCTACCAAAATTTACTGAGAGAGAGAGAGAGAGAGAGAGATATTTTTATTCAGTGTTTAACATTGAGGTTTTTAGTTCTAGTGAGGGGTGACATGAGGTGAGTATGGAGCGGCGCCGGAATTAAGGGGCGTGGGAAACGGGAGCTCACCGAGAAAACCCGCCGGGAATCGAACCCAGATCAACTTGGTGAGAGGCGAATGGTCTGACCATTCGGCCACCGCAGACCCAAAAATTTAGTGAGGTTATACGAAACAGGTATACCAACGACACTAGTGCTTCTTAAGAATCCGTCAGATATTATATTAAGGCAGGTGGGTTTTACATCTCGTCGACAGACATCGAGGCCATTATAGACGATGAACAGTTTTACACGGACAGGAACTGAGAGAGGATGTGGCGAGGCGGTGGTTAAAATACCATCCCTGAAGCAATTTCGGAAAACTGTGCGAGATCAGGATTATCGGAGACGGGAGTCGAACCTGGATCCTCCCGAATGCGAGTCTTACGTTAGTGTTGGATGATTTGTTGCATTTTTCAGTTTTCGAGCCATATCGTTTATTCGAGTTGTAATACCGAAATTTTCTCTTTTACAAGACATAGGATCATTGCAATGGGATTATAGGTTAAACTTTCAAGAATGAAGTCCAGTATAAGATAAACACACCACATGATTATGATCTCTAAAATGTACCACAAATATCTTCTATGCCTCAATATTGCCACATTTACCAAAAATATTTTTTAACTGAAGTTAAGTGTTAGACAATTTTATTCTATTTACAGTTTTTGAGCCACAATACATTCATTAAAATTGTATTATCAAAATTTTATCTTAGACAAAGCTGCTTGACAAACGTAATAATGGAATCTTTCAATAATTATCTTGCAGAATCATTGCAAGAGAATTATATGTTAACTTCAGAGAATTCTATTACCATTATTCCACATGACAAACTAATGTGAAAATGTCATTATTATTTATGTAAAGCAGTTTATAGCCTGTGCTTTGTCGAAGAGAAAATTTTGATAATACAATTTGAGTAACTGTTATGGCTCAAAATCTGAAAATATAGCACAACTATCTATCACTCTCCCTTAAGGCGACCGCCTGGCTAGCGCTCGAGCTGCATACAGCGTGTTCGCAGTTGCAGTTTTTTTTGCAGACACCAGCTAACGTGCGTTCGCATTGCTTATCAAGATATATTAACCGGATTCGTTCGATATAGAGGTCTACGATTGCACTGGACTTTACTATGACGGATTTAATAAAATTTTTGGTCACCACTTAAAACCCCACAGTAAAACGTTACGACGGAAACAGTGCGCACGCATTTACATCTTTGGACGTTGAGGCGATATCACAATACATGTGCCGGCCGGCGTCGTTTGTAGTGCCTCGTCCTTTTTCGCCTCACACACAAACAAACACACACACACACTCCCTTTACCAGGCGGCCGCCTGGAAGTCCCTTACATAGCAATAGTCCTAAAATAACCATTCGCGCGAGTGATGATCCATCATTTCTACTGCTTTTACTATAGTTATTTTTTAATCTCAAACGAGAGCAAGTATTGAAAAACAGTTGAAACGTAATTTTTTTTTTTCAAAACAAAATACGCAATGGTTTCATTTATTCGTGCGGTTAAAGAAATCCTCATTAATGAACTAACTAGTCAAATCTATACAATTATTTATCTAGAAAAGTAGATTACACAAAAAAAACATGTCTAACAAAACTGCGCAATAGTTTATTTCGATATCTGTTCTCGTTTAGGAATAAAAAAGTATTATCGTGAAATCAGTATAAATGATGGGTCACGGCCTTACTGTGTACATCAAAGAGTTTTGCACGATGCAAAATGTTCGTTTTGTAGGTAATATAACATTGGATTATTCTGAAGTGAGGGGAGAGGAGGCATGTAACCCCCCTCCATAATGATACGTCTGTCCGTAAGGTTAAAGTAATTAGACCACTTACATCTCACTATGGTAAGCCGCCTTCCATTCCCAGCGGGTTCACTTTTCATCGTGGGATGTGCGAAACATGATGGACGTTGTCTTTGGCCAACTGTTTTTTTTTTTCGGGGTACTCCTGTTTCTCCCGTCCTTGCGTTCCACCTTTGTTCCATATTCTACTCTTATCATTGCAGCAGTGCACAGGAACTCACTGTTAGGCGCCGTTCAAACTCTATCTTGAACACTTCTTATCGTCTTGTCAAAAGAAAGTTGATTTTCAATAAAAAAATATTGTGGGTGATGTCCAGTCATGACAGTAATGTAAATACAGTATCATATTTACAGATATATTCCACACACTAGTTCTGCAAATTAACTCTTAACTACTATTTTGAAGACCGATATTTAATTTCGTGAACAATGTGCAGTAAACTACCGTGGTTATCTGTAAAAATCGGAACGCTTTACGAAAGAAGAACGCAAATTACATCGTGCATGGATTCTGGATATTTATTCCTTTTTTAACTTTTATATGTTAGCGCGAATTCAGGTGAGTCAAGCTGGATTCACAACCACCGTGTAGCGTAAGCGCGTACATACGTGTAAAAGTATAACACCGAGAATGCATGCTAGCATTCACATCCTCGCATAGCGTGCGTACGTACGTAAGAGAGTTGATCAACTTTCTACTTCGTATGTACGCTAAGTGGTGGTTGTGAATGCAGCACGAGCAAACGCAAGACTCAAATATTAATTTATATTGACAAATTATTTATCTTGTGGTCATAAATTATTTTCTTTGCTTCGAAAAATAAAAATAAAGTACTATCATCTATAACCTACATATTGTTATGACAAAAACAATTTCCGCTCATGTATTGATTAAATATTATTGTGAATCCAATCTCTAATACTTAACATACGTGCTTGTGTTCGTACGTACGTGGTTGTGAATCCATCTTTAGCTTCGTTCGCAGCGATTAAGCCAATTTTGTAATATTTTTGAAAGGCACCTGCTAATTGTTGATAGTACAAACTAATAGTTACAAGCGGTTAAAGAATAGATTTGTTATTCAGCTAAACACGACTCACGCTAACGCTAAACTGAAAGAGAATTGTATTCCTGGTTGATATAATTTAACAGGTAGAAGCATAAAGTAGCTCCCTATATAGGCTGTATCTGTGTGTGAGGCACAACATCGACGGACAGCTAAAGGTGCCGCTGACCGGCATATGTAATGATATATCACCTCGACGAGCAATTCACTTAGTAACTGCGGTGTGCATTGCTTTGTTATTATTTTGTTACCTTTCAGACTTAAAGCTATGACAATTTTTTTTTAAATGTGGGAAGTATGGTTTGCAGGAACTGTTTTCATCGTACGAGGCTCAGAAGCGAAGGTGCGATAAGAACAACACTGACTCGCGCAGCTAGTGTCCCATCATTATTATGCACAAGGCGTTAAATCGGCGCGCAATGATATCGCCGCACCTACGGAACTGTGAACTTCAAGCGGAGATATTATTATTGTATATTTAGAAAACATACGGCTGATGGATTCCAGTACTTCAGGTAGCTCGTACAGATACGGGTAAAGAATTCTCAAATACACAAATCTGCGGGGGAAATGTTAGGCAGTGCTGTAATACGCATAATATTGTGAAAACATCCAAAAAAACCTCCTCTGATATATGTTATACGTAGATGTGTTTAGTAAGAGCAAGTACAATAATTTCACGACAAAACAAATAATTATAATACACTGCAACAATGTTCGCTAGTTAAGTACAGGTCGACCCCTTAGTGACCATTGTATAAGATATAGGCAGCGATAAAAATAGGTGGTCAACAATTAGCTTCTTAACTGTGCTGAGGTCCTGTAATGTTAAATTATTTTATTCAAAACGCAGCGAGTCTGGGTTGGAAAAATACTGCGTCTTGGTGAGTACTTCAGACTTTAAATACAATCAATAGGGATTTTAAAATGACCTCTTATTTTTCGGACTAAAACTGAAATTTATTTTTTAATATTTTTATTTACGGCCACCTCAGGTAAACCTAAAATTAGCCACTCCGTAAATTCAGGAAGAAATGCTTAGTTAACAAAATGTTGACCGTTGACGGGAAAAGCTGGCCGGTGGTTGGTCAGAATCAGTCGTGAACGTCACGTCACACAGGCTCACGCCACACACTTTTCTTCCTGCGTCATGCATGCACGTGTGCTGAATTTGGTGAGACCAAGGTGGAACAAATATATGGCCGCGAGGGAACAGAGGGAGAGTGGATAAAATGTATCACATAAAATAAAACATTTTTTTCTATAAAACGTAAGGTTCTCATTATAAATATTAAAACTGCAGTTTTGGCATCTAGCATTTTAGTTTTATCAGCAATTTATGTGTAAGTAAATTTTTAATGTTTTTAATCGAAAACCTTATAAAATATGCGATGATCTTTGGACATATTGTTCTTGGAGTAGCGAAATTTTTTAAAAAATGTAAGGACAATAACATTTAATACATAACCATTTGTGAGCTATAGCTTTAGACGATACGTAATGGAAGTATTCTCCTCATAACATGTAGTGCGGATCGCTGAAAATAACTAAAAGATACCTATATAGTTTAATGTTAGTGCGATATGCAATTTCTGTCTTGGTGTTTTATTACAGTAAAGCGTAATTTGTACATTTATCACGTTAAGAACTAAACATATTTTTAATTAATACATTTAAAAAGTTTAATTGGTGAAACATTGGCCTGTATATGTGTAACTATTTCCAAATGTTGATATCTATAGCAATCAATGAGAATAGGCGAGGGATTTTAACCATACTATATTAGATAATGGGGTAATATGTGTGTCCTTTTTAAATGGAGAAACGTATGCGTTAGTAGTAAATTTTGCTAAATGATTTCTTAGTAATGGAAAATTTCTGGAACATTCTCCCATATTGATAAAACAAATATCATATCACTTACGTGTACGGCGTACTATGGATAATTTAGCTTCCATATGGTCCTAGTGCGAGTACACGGCAGCTTGTGCCTGGGAAAGAAAGAGCGCGTACGAACGTAAAGAATCGCCAGTCGCCATAAACCTGTCCGCCGACCCTCTACGCTACTCGGCGCCGGTACGGTTATGCAACCGCCGCGAAGTATGATTCCGTCAGCTACTGTTCTTGGATGAGTGTGTGCCTTGCGTGGGTGTCTTCCGTAGAGGAGGTTTAGGTCTCGTTGACTACGAGGCCATGAGAGGCGACGACACACCACTGGACACAAGGACAGGTGCCGAGGAGAAGAACTTGCCACGGCGCACTGAAAATAGTGGGCCATAGACTTGGGTTCCAATCTTTACTGGCGTGAGATTTATATTATTCAACATACTAGTTCCTGGAAAAGACTAATTTGAATTTGAATAAACACTGGCAGTCGCTCTACAAATAATTATTCATCAAAACAATACACACTCGCGCGCACAAACACACACGTGTGTGTTTATATAACATATATAAACACACACGTGTGTGTTTATATAACATATATATATATATATATATATATAGACATGCACACATACAGAGGCTGTCCAGAAACAACCGCACAATAAACACAACGTACAGCGAACACCGGGGCTAAATTAGAGACGAAAATGTTGGTGGCAAAATGTTTTTTATTTGCACAATGTGGCAACGTAGCACTGTAGTTAATTCCCTCTTGCGCTCCACAGATATCTGACCCTTTGGTTCTGACCTGTATATTATTGGGCACAGATTAAAATCCCTAGCAGTTCAAACATGATTCTACCTTTAATCGACATAACATACATAAAATAATACCTGGACGTGGAGTTCAACAGCAGGGGACTTTCTCCGTGGAACGTTGCCACATTGTGCACGTAAAATGTCATCGTACTACATTTTGCCACTGACATTTTCGTCTCTAATTTAGACGGACACCACCACACACACATACACACACGCACTCGCACACGCATATATATATATATATATATATATATATATATATATATATATAGACACACACACAGGATGTTATTGAACAACACCGACAAACTCCGGCAGATGATTCCTTATAAAAAAAAACGAGTAGAAATTATATGTTGCGTTTTTCGCCTAAACTTAATACTAAGGGAGTAATGAGTCTTTGAATATCAAAATTTATACCGCAAAACGGGGTTACTTTGGCCACTGAAAATGTTAGTTTTGGGGTCTTGTGGTAAATCAGTAGATTATTGGAACCTAGCATTTGAAATAATTTATTTTGAACATACGGTAAGTCTTTAAAACTTTCTTTGTAAAACGACATAAAGACCAAAATTTTTTTGGGGTTGGGGGGGGGGAAGTTACCCCACGAGGTCAAAGTAATCCCGGTTTATGGTAATCGTATATCACTAAAATATCGGAAACTAAATGACATAAAATATCAATATTTTCAGCATTGCTTAATGATGTTGGGACCTTTAAACCAACAGCAAATACAACTTGATACCTTCAACCCTTATGAAAATAGCAGAGGTTGCTACCCGCTATTTGCATACAACTATTTTACCGTCAGGATTTGCAAACATTTGAAGATGGTTTATTGAGAAATGAGACCTGTGTAAGGTCCACTTGTTGCAACTGTCTAGGACGTACCGTTTATGCCCAAAACATACTTGAATATTCGCTCAAACATACAGAGCCTAGAGCATAGGCAATGCTGCGAACATTCATGTGATGTGTTCAGCGTACAGGCGATGGTGGACATTCACTGTAAACAACAAATACAATACTTTTAAAGTCGCAGATCAGTTTGTTGCTAGCATTTTGCGTACATATCGTAGCAGTTGTGAACGAAAATGGTAGGTCCCAGGCAGCTGAAACTAGTTTGTGTTCGTCATGTTGATAATAAACCAAACACAAATAACTTCGTGAGATAATACTTGGAAAAGGTCCCAACAGAATTAAGCAATGCTAAAAATACTGTTCTTTATGTCATTTAATTTTCGATATTATTGGAAATACGATTATAAATTTTGATATTCAGAGACTCATTGCTCCCTTTATATTAAGTTTAAGCGAAAAATTCAAAATGTTATATGTATATAAAATTATATACATACAATTATATACATACAGGATGTTATTGAACAACACCGAAAAACTCCGGCAGATGATTCCTTGTAAAAAAAAATCAAGCAGAAATTATATTTTGCATTTTTCGCCTTAACTTCATATTACGTGAGTAATGAGTCTTTGAATATCAACATTTATAATCGTATTCCCCCAAAATATCGGAAACTAAATGATAAATATAATTACAAATATTATATATATATAATTACAAATTAACAAGCCCCTGTTACGAACGCGTCCATAGCATTTTGTTTAAAAATTAAAGAATTTATGATGACTTGCAAGCTTAACTGTACTTTGGAACCTACCATCTTATGCGTAGATAAGGTTAAGTCCTACGTGTCTCAAATTCTATGAACCTAACCGCTAGATACCAGCAAATTTCGCGTTACTGTCTGACATCAGACTGGACTGCAAGTTACTGTATGCGCATCTGACTTCTAGTGTTGGCCAGCAGTTTGTGTGGCGTGCCTGGAGGACTTCTTCAACCAGAGATATTAGGTCAAATGTTTCCTACTGCGGGCACACAAACATACGATGTCCCGGAGACAATAACGTCACAGAGTGAATATAGCAGGCATCTTCAGGGTTGGAAGTCAACTTTAAGGTAACTATAAGGTATCAGTTGACTTTCAACCCTGAAGGTGCCTGCTGTAAAGCGAGGAGAAACGTCGTCTCTGCCACTACACCGCGGCCCAACCTTCGATAGCCGAGGTTTTAACAATAACAATGGCCGCAAACGTCTTTATATATTCTTTACTGATTCCATGACGTAAGTCATCTTCAATATTCGAAGGTACTTGTATTCGTGTCCGACGAGAGGCAGAGTCTGGACAGCGGATCATGGAGTAGTTTGACCAGGTGAGATGCGTGCAGTGGCGGGTGAAAGTCGCCGGTCGGTCGTGAAGAACTCCACTCCTCCCCCGCACTGAACTAGACCCGACCAACGAGCCACTCCCACGCCACAACTCTTATAAACGGTATCGCTCCGCCAGACCAGAGAACTTGTACATGTTTGTCAGATGTCCGCCCAGTACCAGCTCACGTCACATACAGGATACTGCTTGCTGCGTACTGACCGACTTCACGAGTGATTGTGTGGCTTACTCGGTTGGAATTGTTCCTAGCTGGAGTGTTCCTTTAGTACAGCTGGGATAGTTCCTAAATATGTGTCCTGCCTTATTTCCCTTCTTCCTTCCTTGTACCCATGTTCGGCGACACACAAAACACCGAAATATAACTACATTCAATAGGCGAAGTCAACAACACAATGTATCACACTAGTCAAATTGTCACAGGAAAGCACAGATCGACCCAACAGAAATTGAATACAGGAACAAATGCGGGAACAAGATGTCCAAGTGTACGGTGATGTCAGAAAACGAAGTTCCAAGGAAACAAGGCAAACCATGCATTGAAGATAGAATGACAATCTACGTAGAAAAAGGAGAACTGTGCGGAAGATCAGAAAGAATGCGAAAGGGAGTAATATTGCTTTGCGTAATCTTAGAGTCTAGTCACACACAATAAAAATAATAATTATGATAATAATGATAATAATAATAGTAACAACAACAATACGTGATTTAGAGTAAAATCAACAACTATCTGTCATATTTAATAAAAAAAAAACGTTTCTCTTGTATAGTGTTACTGTAAATTAGATACATTATTATATGTTATTAGTGACGAGTCGGTTTAAAATTGAATGTTGACATTCCTACACGTTCATGACTAATAATGATTTATCTATATGGTACCGGCAGTTCATGAATGATGGCCGAATACATGCCCGATGCCCAGAGGACGAAATCCTGTCTTAACGGTTCATTTTATACCTTGCTAGGAATACTTGCAACCGCTAATGGCAAGTTCTAAATATAGATGCTTGTACTATTTAACGTATTCGTATTTTAATTTTTTTTTATTACACTACTATGACTGTTCGAGTAAAATAATTAGCGTGTAGTGAAGATACCAAAAAACAAGATATCACGCCAAATATTTGGCAGTATGGCGCCTGTGGGTATCTGAAGAACACTACAAATAACATAAAATGAGGCATTACAGTAGATAAGTCACGGAATGTGAAGAGTTGTGGAAACGAGAGTGCTACGGGATATCTGGCTGTCCCACCGCAACGCCCACCTCGTTTCCCACATGCAAAAAAATCGGCATGAACCCAGATAATTTGCTTCTGAACCACCAGCACGCTAAATATCCCCATGTAGACCAGGCGGTACCTTAAGGGCACCGCCTACCACGCGCTTCAAATGCGCTGTACTGCACAGAAAATACGCTTGTTTTACGAAAGTATTCCACATGCACCATTGTGCTAACATACGAAAGAAAACACTTCGGACAAGGACGGAATGTCATTGTTAAGACACCATGCTCATTTAAAAACACTGTTACTATGCCCTACCAACATAACTAAAAATATCGGTCATTTTAGGTCATTTTAGACTGCCGTGCTTCAAAATATGCCAACCGGATTATGCGAAACTCAGATAGAATCGTGCACTAAACTTTGCTACAGACTTTCCACCAATAAACCAATATGGCAATCGCTTATATCCTATAGTCAAGATGAATCGGCGGGAATCTTGCACGCTAGTTCAGCGCTTGGCTCGTGACGATGCGACAGTTGATACGCACTTCATGATCGCCCTTATAGCTTCGTCACTTGAGCCTCTAACACACAGGTAGGCCGTAGGGTACTCGTTAATTGTCGCAGGGTCGCAAGGACTAATCCAGGGATGCTTGGTGGTTGATAAAATTGAGAATGACTTTTACGTCAAGAGTTCACGAACTCACAGTATGCAGTAGCCTAGCAAATGCGAGGGAGTCCATCTGTTCTACCAGTGTCCCGGCATTTATCTTCGGAGAGTTTTCCGCGGCCAACAAAGTTCGTTGACTACAAGTGTCGGTTTTCAAAGAGAAAAAACTGGGCAAAAAATAGTTTTAAAGCGAGAGCGAAACATGTGTGCTGCGTCTTCGGGCAAGGTAGAATGTTCGCTACAAGTCTGTTGTAACAACACAAAGAGAGAAAAGAGGCGACGTCATAAACCCACAGCCCCCCTTTCCTCTTAAAACAAAAATCTCACATTGACATGAAACGCTGTGAGCCTTTTGAATCTGAAATGAAGTATTAAAAATATTGTTTCAAAACACTAACACTGATTTTATTTCTACAAGGTAATGTTATTCCTCGATACCTCAGTTTATATTTCCTTCACGAGACTATTTTTTTTAAACCTAAAAAAAAACATATATGTAAAAAACCATCTCCCAGTTTTTTTTTAAAATAGTTTTTAGTATGGGGTAAGTTTACAGGACAAAAACAATATGTTTTCAGCTAATTACTCAATAAATACATTTTAGTAATCCGACTATTTTGCCAAAACTACGCAACTTTTGTTTAAAATAATTACAATAAATTAAAACTATTTTCAGCAAAACTGTAAGACGGTTTAACGATATCTTCTCTCATTTAGACTCGACAAACAACGCAAACACAGTAGTAATGAAGTAACATATAGCCTTAAAATTATTACGACAGTATCTTCCTTCTATGTCAGTATTCGAAAGGTTATGCCTGGAGCTACAAAATGGGATATATTACGCGTCCTGTCTCCCCCTCTCTACTTAAGTTTTGTCAGTCCTTTTGTAAAAGTTTAGTATAAAACAAAATAACTGTATACATACGTACGCAAATTGCAGTTAACCAGATATTTTTGGGGCACCCCTATCACAATTGAGATTAATTACTGCTAATGACTATTATAATATTCATCTATAATTACCAGGCTTGGAATCCGGAAGAGACAGACAAAAACTAATCGGGGAGTGTAATAATTCCCTAGTCCTGCTCAAGGAATGTCTCATACTTATGATCAGATCTCGCATGGTAAAGAATAACTCAGCCAAGTTAAGCGACCACAATCCCTACGACACTATAAATATGACTCGAAGTACTAAACTTCACAGAAATTATTATAATGTTAACAAATTAGAGACAACATTTTGATGGATTTAGTAGATAAAACATGTTATTAATAACATGTTGGATATTCTGTAGTAGACGTGCTTAAATACGAAAAGCATGTATACCCCATATCGCTGTAAAGAACAATGATAGATATCTACATGATCTAATATATTATTTGTGGCTCAGTACCTGCCAAACCTACAAATATGCCGTCACTAACGTTTTAATCTCTGTGTTATTGGAGCTTTTACGCCATTTTTTAAAATAGTACCTTGAAAATTTTGAAACAAAATGGATTTTCATGCCTAACAATACTCTAAACCGCATAATCATAAACTGTTTTCCGCATCCTTATCTCAATGCATAATATGATTTTCGCTCGAAAGAGTGTAGATTAACTGAGGTTTACCTAACATAAATAGATACGTAGTTCCAATTTTTATTATCGACTGAATTCCCGAGCAGACAGCGTTCTTAAAAGGGTCCTCCCTAGATAGGCTGCGTCTGTGTGTGAGAGCCAGAAGCGATAAGAGTGCCGTTGACTGGCGTACGTATAGATAGGGAAAGGAATAATTCACTAGTTCAGTGACCCTCATGTTATAATCCACTGCCCTGTGCATGCTCGAGCCCGTTCAATCGTTCATTGTCTGTTGTTCCAGTGAGCAGCAGTTAATGGACAAATGGCCGGGGCTTGTGTATAAATAGGACATTGGATTGTAACACACATGGCATTGAACTCCTCGCGAAATATTCCTTTCCCTACGTATAGCATTATCGCCTCTCCACTCAAGCCACTCAGATGGCGTGCAGTGTATTACTATTATCCTTTTACCTATGGGACTTTAAGCTGAGACCACATATTATTTTATTTGAGGGTTGCATAGGTCAAAGTCTAACACTTGTTTGTATAGTTGGGTTTTTCGAATTCGGTTGTTATTTTTCTAGATACGGCAGTTCGGGAAAGTCATTTTTGGACATTTTGAGGGGCCCGAAAATGATATTTCTAATAAACGAGACGAATTCTTAAATCTATACTGACATATTTTGAGGTTGTATTATTTTTCGTAGATATACAAATACAAAGCGTGTTGAATAGTTTCGTAAAAAAAAATAGTCGTAACTGGCTGCAAAACATTTGAAGCGCAGGTAGGGAGGCCACATAAAGAAAATTTTCAAATGTTTGTTTCAACGCCAAGGATTATTTATAAGGGTGTAATATGCTAAAATTTGTGCTGGTATAGTTAATTTTTGCTGCTAATTTACCTTCAGAAACCTTATGTCTTTCCTTAACACACTCACCATACACTTTCGTTGTAAGCGTGCCATAAATAAAGAAGGCCTATTCTTAAAAGTCACGTAAGGTGAATGGCTGATAGGAAGACTTCACGTCAATTATGTGCTTTGTGCGTAGAGACGATGAGGTAAGCTGTGAGTGAGCAAAAATCGACCTTAGTCTCGCCTTGTTATGCCTTGAAAGCCCTAAACAATCCATAAATCAGCGCATTAAACAGACCTTGAATTTTGTAGGAATTCAAAAGCCAATATGGAAAAAAAAAAAAAAAAAAAAAAAAACAATCTTAGAGAAAAGTTTTACCGAATTTTCGTGCAAATATTATGCCGCAGTAGCATACCTTTAGCGTAATATCTTGCGCCGGAATCGATCTTCTAAAATTACGCTATCGTAAATATTTCTCAACAAATTCATTGAAATAACATCATAGTTGTTCACAAAGTTGGTAGAAACTATTTTATAGAATTGTTCTTTTTTTTTTTTTTGGTCTTTCTATAGTGACTGCCAAATTACTGACAATTACAATAACTATATTAAGCGTTAAGTGTGTGCAGGTTGTCGCAACTGGGATAAGGAAAACAAATTCTTAAACGAAGATTGTCGAAGCTCCCTCCTCAGTCGGATAACTTATACAACGAAAAAAGTACGTTACAGTGAAATAATAACGAATTAAAACTATAAATCTGTATTAAACGCATGCCAATAACAAATAGTATGTTCAAAGTTAACAGTAGTGAAGAAAATATGATTGAAAATTAAAATTGCGCTAAACTGCAGGTTCTGTCGTTGGTATTAGCCTAATTTGGACGTCTTCGGCGAAAATAATGTTCTCGAGAAAAAATGGTGTTCTGACTCGTATTTTATGCTCTATGTTTTTGTAGCACGCAGGCTTAAATTATTGAATAGGGATAACGAAGCTTCAAAACTGTTCTATGCTCACGTGAGTGAAACTTTCAGTAATCCATCGCCTGCATGCACATCCTCAAGAGAAACCGCTAGAATTCTTGTGTAACTCTTCCCGCAGTTCTAAGATATCAGTGTAAATATATAATCTTAGAGAGATAAGGTTGGCAGGTTGCCGAGATGTGTTTCTGGGTGCTCTAGATTACGGTTATGTTTGTCTGTGGAAAGCTCGTTTATGATTATTGCCCATTGAATTTGGCTGGTTTTATTGATGTCCTCTGTTTCACTGCAACGTACCTACCAATTTTACTCATGAAGATGGCTTATATGATGGTTACCTTGGTTTTTTCCACTTCTATTACTGCAGTTTTATTACAACACCCTTGCGATTAGTCAAAAAAATTGTGGTTCAAGATTGTGACCGTTAAAGTCGTAACACAGAAATGATTATTGACTATGAATTACTGTCACTAAAATCTTAATTATTTTATATTTGTGCGCGTAATTGCTTGATTCGTTTGGTTGATATTGCTTGTGACTACTTTTTCCTAGCATGGAACATTTTTTTACTCATTGCTGTAGTTGGAGGATGCGGACTGAACCACACGAATATTTTGCAGAACATGCAACAAGGATAAAGGTCAACACAAACATATATCCCTCGTCGGGATTCGAACCCGGAATCGCTCGCACTACAGGTCGGCGCACAACCGACCAAGCTACGGGATTGCCATTAATGTCAGAGTAACATTTCACATTGTGACCTTAACTCTTTATATAACATACGCTTGTTTTGAAAAAAAGTTCTTAAATTTTTACATTTCGCTTGCTCACGCCATTCATCATAACATTTAAGTATTGATTGCCATTAATGAACCAATGTTTTTCTTCTGTTAACTCATGTTACATAGCGATGTAAAGGCGTTACAACCTTAACTAATATTATGAGTCATCTTCGTAACATAAATGTCGTGTCATTTCCATGTCTCATAAGTAGTGCCAGCTCAGTGGCGTATTCATTTTCGTAGAAGGAGAAAGCGTTCATTTAACTCACAATTTGAAGCTGTTCACATGCCAGAATAGAATTTATACATTTTACTATTTTACGCACCTTTTCATTTGTATGCATGTATATATTACACTGTTGAATATTTGCATTCAAAAACGAATTCAAAATAAAACAGACATTTTTAATGTGTACAATTATTTGTACAAAAATCAAAAGTTAACTTTATGTAACACATATTACTGAACAACTTCAAATAATTGTTTATGTTACCTGAAACGCGTAATATGATTTTAGGGGTAATTTTTGCATAGTTCTCAGTTTTAAATCTCAGATAAAGTTTAATATAAACATATCTGAAGGTAAAAGAAAAGTTGTACTCATCTTAAACGGCATCTTTGCCTTTAACGTGACTTCTAGGAACCGTTGAGCTCAGGCAAAATATTTTGTTAAATGTTACTTTTTTGAAATTTTTATGACTTATACTACTTACTGTGAAACATATAATTCAAAATGTAATTTTTAACACAATCTGGCATATTTAACAAGTTGTCTTTGTTGTAAATTCACTAAACCATTTCAGCCACGGTGGCCGAATGGTCGACTCCTACTGGGGTCGGTCCCCGAATTTTTGCATATGGGAATCGTGCCGGAAGATGCCGTTGGTCGGCGGGTTTTCTCGGGGATCTCCCGTTTTCCCGCTGCTCCGGCGCTGCTACATACTCACCTAATGTCACTCCTCACCAGCGCTAAATACCACAATGTTAAGCGCTGACCAAAATCTCTCATTCATTCGTTCACTGAACCACTCTCTGAATCTCGGAATTTTTTTATCGCTCAGCCTTGACATCTTGCAAGCTTGGTTAGTCACGGACTAAAATGTCATATGCCGCGTGTGTTAGTGCTGATGTAGAATTTTTATTAAATTTAATGTTATAATTAGTTAGCGGTCCTGTGTCCTCAGTTGTACGTTTCATATGTTTATTGCAAATTGTGGGAATTCAGTCGCGAAAGAGGAAAAATCACTGAACGGCCAAAATTCAGGAATATTTTTCATGTCATGCAATTGTGCTGTGGGTAGTGTATTGCGGCGTAATTATTGATCCGCCGCATTGCAAGTTTCTATTTTACCGCGAAATAAATGCTTTAGCCGAAATTCAGTGCATGATTTAAAAATGCTTGAGTGTACAAAGTGAGAAATTAGTATTAAAGGGTTGCAGTTACTTGAATGTCCAATTTTGGCATAGAATTTACTGTAACACAGAGCGTTCGAAAACTCAGTACTTTAACTCCGTACGTAGTTTTGTTGAACAAATTCCAATACAAAAGCTTTATAATCTTACATCTAGAAATTAATTGTTTAGTATTTTGTTTTTTAAATATGTGACGTACAACGGCTAGAGGACAGTGCGACGCGACCATAGGCTCCTGGGGTGGTTTTCTCAGTCACGTGACCAGGTCTGCTCGACCACCAGATTAATGTCTAATATACTGTGAGTACTTCAGGGTCTCGTAACTTGCCGGACGCCTGAAAATTCTACTCTGGTTACTGTTTGAACGCCTCAGGATTAAATGTGTCCCTGGCTAGGCGCCATTTGATATATTTGCACTTAGATGCGACGAGGCAAGAGGTAAGCTAGCAAGAGTCACCCTTGTCCCGATCGCGATCATTATTATATCGCACCTAAATTATATCTACAACAGTGTGATACTATTGCTAGAACTGCCGTTGAAGAACCAACATTACAATTAATAGCAAATGTTTTCCAACACACATTGTTACGAGTATCTGTATCGCTTATATAATTCACAATCCCAGAACTAGGAATTCCTCATTTCTTGTAAAAACATATTTGCAACAGTCCAGAACCAAATATTGGAAGAATTCCTTTAAAACCAAAACGGTATGGCAAAGACATAAGCACAAAAATTTCTTCTGCAGCAACCACTTTAGTATTCAACTTTGTCGGATCCACTTCACCGGTAGTAGAATGCTAGAAATTGATTATGAAGAACAGTTGTATTATGAGTTAGGTTTGGGTAGTAACGAAGCGTATAAAGGCGAAGGGTTATCGTTACTGCTGCTATAAATTCACACTGAAAATGGAGGATGCAGTGTCTCTGAAAGTCGTGATGAAATGGGACAACTACGCGGCTACAACTCAGAAGCCTAGAACCTATAGACACTGTTTATGCACACAGAATAACCTACAAAGACGAAAGAAGCCATCGAAGGATAATTGCTGGATCCTACATCGAGCCACTTAAATCAGGATATTACCTACTATCGATAATGTTTTAATTTTTACATTTTAAAATTAATTTTTGGGATATACACTAAATATTTGGCAAATTAACCCAACGGCAGCTATAAATTCTTCATTTGACATGTAAATGGTGTACACCGTCCGGTAGGATTCTATTTAGTATGGTAACTAGTACTGTACACATTAGATGCTCACACTCACGCACAAAAATTATGTCCTTGCGTACTAGGCTCTAACAAAAAATATTTATGAATACAGAAATGAAATACCCGGTAGAATGACAAACTCAGCCACACACGCCAGCAAACTGGCTTCATTGGTCATCAATATGGAAAACGCCTACCGCCAATCAGAGTATGGCTAGCCGACAACCCGACCAACAAGAAATCAGCCGAACATATATGCAGAGGCCGAACAAACACGGGCAACCAATAAGCGCCTAAGTTCGCCAGCATAAGACGACCTGCTACGCATTTCCCACCTGTATTACTAGTTAAGCCCTGTACACACTGTACATAATCCAGCACCGATTTTCGTACCTAATTCAGTGCAAGTAATACTGCGACAGTGTGTACCGCAACTACGCTGGTTCCAGACAGAATTTCGTACTTAATTTCACAGATAGAGCCCGTCCTATTTTCATCGTTGTGTATGTTTACGTGCATGCGCAATACACAGTTTCAGTTACCGCGCATTTGAAAAACGTAAGCAGGGTTGTCAATATACTTTAAATGTAAATAAAATTCTTGTTACCTACTGAACACACAACGGTCGGATGTTTCAAAACCTAAGTAATAAAAGACAGTGTCACTTATTTGGCAACTACGTGCAAGTCTTGCTAAGAAATAGTTTTCGGCAATTTTACTGTTGTAATTCGTGGAACAAGCAACCAACATCACAAACAAATTAGTCTCATTTATGTACCGAAAGATATAAAGTATGTACACAACACAGACATTTTGCTACAGAAGTCTGTTATGAGATCTCAGTCGACGTTTCTGAACAGTGAGAAGTAAGGTACTGAGAGAAGGATAGTGTGTATGCCTACCAGGCTTTAGTCTAAGGTTGTAATTGTGTGTGGTGACAGCGGCGGCGGCCAAGGAGCGGCGGTCGTACGGCTGCTTCCTGCTGGGGCTGGTGGTGTCGCTGGTACTGGCGGCCGTGGTGGCGGGGGCGGCTGTGGCGCTCTACCTGGGGGCGGGCGACGCCACGCTCGTGCTCAGCGTCTTGTTGGTGGTGCTGGTGGCGGCGGGCGTTGCTGCATGCGTCTTCGTCGAGTGGCAGAGGCGGCGCGCCGTCCGCAGCAGGCAGCGCGGCGCTCAGGACTGGGTCTCGCCAGCTGCACAGGTAACGTTCTTAAGTACCCGCGCGTCAGAGGCTCCAAAGTGACGGAGCAGTAAGGTCGACCTTGAAGCGCGTATCAAATGCCGCGTCGCCTCAACGAGCCAAGCGCTGAACTAGCGTGCAAGCTTCCCGCTGAACGGTTTTTACTATGGGGCACTAAGTGGTGACCGTATAATTTTATTGGTGGAAAGTCTGTAGTAAAGTTCAGTGCAGGTCGCAATCTGAGTTTCACATACATCCGGTTAGTACATTTTGAAGTGCGATAGACTGAAAAGGCCGTTTTTAGCCACGTTGGAGGGTTAGAAACTGCGTTTTCAGTGAGCGTGGTATCTTAACAATGAAGTTCCGAACTTGTCTAAAGATTGTTTTCTTTTCGTACGTTGGCACAATGGGCACACGTGGAATATTTTCGTAGAAAAAAAACCTGTCTACGAACACACTGCAACGCATTTGAAGCGAGGGGTAGGCGGCCGCCTTAAGGGGCTACCCTAGATAAGCTGTGTTTGTGTGTGAGAGGCAGGAGTGGTAAGGTTGCCGTTGATCGGCGCATGTATAGGTGATTCGGAATAACGTGAATACTAAAAAAAACCTGATTAATTTCTGTTTTCTGCCAGTTTATATCTTTCCACCGAATGTAAACACAAATTATGCCACGTGCTTTTATTTACATAGTATCGTGCAATGTTTACAACTACATTAACTGCTCCGATAAATTTTAGCTACAATATCTACTCATTAAATGCACGGGGGCTGAAAATAAGATATAATGAACAGTAATCTTAGTTATAAATACCTGCGAGTATAATACTGGTTTATGTCCATCGGCTAATTTATACAACACGCACTATTGCCGTTACGAATCTCGTAAATGCGGGTATATTTTATTTGAATTTGTAACTAAAAACCGCCACTAAAAACACACATGACACACACAATTCAGGAATTCAAGTTTCGTTCTGTTCTACTGCCACGAACAACGACGACGCACTTCAGAAAAAATTAACATATTTTCTTAATGTGTGAAATAAAAAGTATGTTGTTTCTAATCTGGCAAACGCAAAACATAATTTACAGAATCACGATGATTTCACGTCATTTGGCAATGCTATTCATAGTAATTTCCAATACTTTTGAATGTGAGTATACGCACAACGGACAAACACATGCAAATGATGCAACTTGGCGGAGTGGCGAAAAAACGGCGAGAACCTAACTCTGACGCCACCTGTCGGTGGAATTTCGAACTGTCTGAAGTGTGGAGCAAGCTGTAACGAGCAAGATGACCAGAGGTCGACGATAGCGTCACATTCTTCTCACGCTAATTGAGTCTAATTTTACTGTAAGTAGGAATGTCAATAAGATCATAAATAAATATTTTGAAGTATGTTAAATACATCTGATGTTCTTTCAATAATTGTGTATTCAAATAGGAAAATACACGGAACTACATGCGTTGAATCGCTACCAACCATACGAGCAGTAAAGTAACTCTTGCTAATGGTAACTTAGGGATGCAGTAACTGCTAGTGATTTTTTTCAAAGGTTAAATCTTTAGTTCTCACTTTATTCAGAATGACCTATAATGTATTATCACCTCTCCGCGTAAGCCACTCAACTGGCGTGCAGTGCTTAACTATTATCCTTTTTCCAATGATACATTAAGCTATGACCACATTATTTTATTTGTGGCTTGTATAGTTCAAAGTCTAACGCTGGTTTCTATAGTTGAGTTTTTCGAATCCGGTTGTTATTTTTATAGATACGGCAGTCTGAAAAACCAATTTTTGGCCATTTTGAAAGGCCCGAAAATGATGAATTAAATAAACGTGCTGAAATTTTGAAACTATAACGACATTGTTTATAGTGTGTGTTCTTTTCACAGATAAACAAATATAATGTCTGTTAAATAGTTTTGTCAAAAAAAATAATAGTCATCACTCCCTGCAACGCGTTTGAAGCGCAGGTAGGGAGACCACTTAAACACGAGTTTGTAGCGAAAATAGTTTTGCAACATCTTGTTTCAACTTGTATGTCAGCAGCTTTGCTTCATGGTTATTGGCAGCGTGTTTCATCCAGACACGTCTCTCATTTGATTGCAACAATCAGAATAAGTAGAGACATGAACTTTTCGCGAAAAGAAATTTTCCTCACTTTGTGTCAGTGACTTGTGTGCACGTCTGCAGACTTGCTTCACGGTCAGAGATTGGATGTTTTGACATTCGTGTGTCGTGGGGTTTTACACGCAAATCACAGACGTGTGGCGTTACAGTAACCTTATTGTGATTGGTACAGTCAAATGAGAAACGTCACAGTTCAAAGGCACGCTGCCAATATCTATGAAGCAGAACTGCAGACGTGTACATAAGGCACTGGAACAAAGTGAGGCAAAATTCTTTTCGCGAAAAGTTCTTGTCTCTAAGAATAAGCTTATTATGGCACCATACGTCTGTGATTTGCTAGTCGGACTCCAAGACAAGTTAAAACACGCAATCACTGACCGCAGACTAAATAGTAATACAGACGTGAAATGACGTGGCGGCTCGTTTGATACTGGCGAACTTCATCGCTAGAGGTACGCAAATTTCGCAGATACATTCCAGGTCAGGTTGAACGCCAACTATGTATACTTCATTGTCATGTCTGTGACTTGCTGGCGGCTGTTACGAAACGCGTTTGACTACTGCAAGCCAGTAGTAAATAAGGGAAAAAAATGGAAGTGCTATCGGCCTATCGCTTGCTAACTGCTTGTACGGTTATAAGCCAATAGATAATCTATTGTGGTTAGTGGGTGTAGGACTGACAAGTCTAGGCTGCTGCTAGATGAATCCGCGAAATTGACGTACCTCTATTCATCGCTTATTGGCTTCTCGAGGTTGGTGTTACCAGTCCTATGTATGTTTGACTCGTGTGTTTCTTATTGGTTTGGCTGCCAGCTAGCAGAGCAGCTGCCTTACGCTGATTGGTAGTAGGTATTCCCGCCATGTTTTTGGCCAGGGAAGTAATTTTGCTAGCATGTATGTCCGAGTTCGCCATTCTACTGGCTGTTTCACTTCTGTATTCCTAAATATTCTGTAATCACTGACCATGAGAAACAGCTGCAGATGAGCACATAAGGCATTGAAACTGATTGATGCAAAAATATTTTCGCCACAAAATCACGGCTCTAGTAATACGCATTTAAGACTTAGCATCACTCGCCATTTCGGTTTATTATTATTTTTACACTTATGAATACTTCAGAAATAAATTTAAAATTTGATATTATAGCGCCCGTTCTATTTACCTTGCACTAGAGCACAGGTACGACAGTTGAACTGTTAATGCAGGCAAATATTTAGGCCGCAATCAGAGCCATGATCTTTTATGTTCTTAATTAGTTGGTGTAATTGTGGGCTAGTTAAACGTTGAATCAATGTTCAACTATCTTGCCTATACAATATAGCAAGGTGAACTGATTTTGCTACATAATCGCAAACTTTACGTTTTTCTTTTCAAAGTAAAAAAAAATAATAAAATAAACCAATATTGCGAGTAATGCCGAGCCTTGAGTATGCTACACTCCCCTGGCAGAAAAAAACTATAGAATGCCAACTTACACAATAGGACTGCCCAAGAGAAGGGGTCAAACGCGGAAACTGGACTGCAGGAAGAGACACGACTTATTTTCTCGTATTAAATTTACAAGGACCTACATACACCTCATCCAACCTCCTAACCATAGAAAGCGCTGATATTTCGTGGGAGTACTCTCTTCGCCCACGTGTATAATATCCTCGCGTTCTGAAAGGCGCGGGTTCAATCCGAGATCAGTGGTAAAGTGTGGTCGCGTTTCAAGGTATGCAATAACAGATTAGGCTATGTGCTATGAGCACGTAGCATTAACAAGCCTTAAGATATCAACCAGAAAGTAGAAACATGCAAATATCACATTATTATTTGGCCTGTACACGCCCGAACACGCTCCTTGAAGTTATTAACTCTGGGGCTTCGTACTTTGTGTATCTGCATTACAAGATAGTGAGGATTTTAGTTAACCTGACACCATTGGTTGAAAGGGGCCTTCTGGCGCGCAACACAACCCTACGGACAACAGGAGAAGTCAGTTGAGCACGCAGTAACTTGAAGTCTAGTCTGTTGTCAGACAACAACACGAAATATGCATGTCTGTATCAGTGAATGTATTTTCCTATCACGGGGGTTGTACTGAAGAATTCTTTCCATAATTACCTCTTGAACGTTACTGGCTGGAAATGTATCTGCACCTACCAGTCTAATGCTTCTACACACGACTTAAGAGTTATTTACAGTTAGGGACCCTTATTTTTTGCGAAAATAATATTGCCCCACTTTGCTTTGGTGCCTTACGTGCACATCTGCAGTTCTACTTCGTGGTCAGTGATTGGATATTTCAACTGTCACGAGTCATGGTCTTCTACCGGCAAATCACAGACGTGTGGTGTCGTAGGAACCTTATTCTGATTGGCAAAGTCAAATGTGAGACGGCACTTCACAAATACAAGCTGCCAATAACCACGAAACAGAATTGCAGATGTGCACACAGGGCACTGAAACAAACTGGGGCAAAATTCTTTTCGCGAAAAACAGGGGCCCCTATTTATAGTTACTGTTAAGAAGCGATCCCCTTGGAACACATCCACGATTCGCCACTGTCCCTGCCATCCCGATTTCGGTTTTCTACAGGTGAATGACGGGAATGTCCTTCACTACAATACATGGCTGAGCTCGTGCTTGATGCCTGTCACATAGCCGTCTATGATGACCTCGCTATCAACGACACGCTAAGTCCTGCCTACAAGACTAGTGGATAGACAACTCGCCTCCCACCGCAGACTATCCTGGTGACGTTGCTCCCGAGATACTCTTTATTTCCACTGTTCTTGCATTCCGTTGCTGCTCCGCATACACTCCTCATATAACCTTCACCAGCGCCAAAGATCTTGATGGTCGGCTGCCTAGGCCTACGAGCGGTGCGCAGAGCTTCGGTAAATAGAAATTTGCCCGAAAATTCTTCAACGTGCTTGGGAATGTCATTCATAGACGCATGTATACACTTTCCTCCTCTAGTCATCTTTAAAGTTAATTTTCTGGCTTCTGAATACTAGCGGAAATGTCTGTTTTGTGTTCCTTTCTAGTTGCGGACATCTTAAAGTTGAATCTTCAAAAATGTAAAGTAACGTACAGCACGTCTTTAATAGTTAAAGATGATAAAATCACCACAGGATTTCTCAAAGAAGCGAGCTATCGGTGAGAAGACTCTTGTCAGTTAATTGACTTGCACTTAGAGGCTGGGGTGAAGCGTGATGTGCGGTATTAGGCCGCCCTTAGCCGTTCAGCAAGTCTAGCACTCAGACTCGGAAAATATGTCCATCCAGAAGGTCACCTTAAGAGACCTCCCTACCTGCGCTTCAATTGCGTTGCAGCGAGTGGCGACTATTCTTTTTTTTTTTTTTTTTTACGAAACTACTTAACGTGCATTGTATTTGTATATCCATACGAAAGGAACACAAACTTCAAACTATGTCGCTATATGTTTAAAAATTCGGCACGTTCATTAGAATCATAATTTTTCGGGACCCTCATAATGGTCAAAAATGGCTTTTCCAAACTGCCGTATCTGGACAAACAACAACCAGATTCGAAAAACACAACTACAGAAACAAACGTCAGACTTTGAACTATGCCGGCAACAAATAAAATAATGTGGTCACCACTTAGTCCCATAGAAAAGAGGTTATCAGTGATGCACAGCACGCCAGCTGAATGGCTTGGGCGGAGAGGCAATAATGCATTACATATGTCGGTCAACGACAACCTTACTACTCCTGCTTCACACACACAAGGGAGGCCCCTTAAGCGCTGACCAAAATGTCTCTACTCTCTCAATCCATACATCTCGGAGCCGTTGTATGAAGCCGGTAGGCAGGTGCCACATTTAAATTAACTGCTTTGTAATAGCGATGAGTGGTATGTCGTGCTACTGAAATGTTAGAAATTTGTCAACGTAGACTCATTCACTCTCTGCAATTTTGTGACAGTGTTATGTTATCCTGTAAGTCAGTCTTAGATATACAATACATTCTAACGGAAAACTATAACTTGTAATAGTGAAGGAATGGCCAACAAATATAATCTTAGAAAGTATTTAATTACTTTAAATTGGTTTATCTATTTCGGTAAAGTAAAATTATAAATATTATCTAACGTTTGTATATTTTGCGTTTTTTTTCAAGTGACAGTAATTTGTAATATATGACACTAACTTCTCCTCCCCCAAACATATTTCTAATTAATTTCCATCCGTTTAGGTTCCACCTATGCTTAATGTACGTGGAACACACACAGCATTCTTAATGTAACCTCTCACGAACATTCGCCCAGGACAGATGTACGCTGACTTCACTGAGCTGGTAGGATGGATCCTTGGAGAAGGTCTATACTTAGGGACACCAGCATTTCGCGAGAAGGTTTTTACACCATCTCGTTCCAATATATTTTGTGTGCATATGCAGCTATGCTTCATGGTTATTGTTGGCGTGTCTTGGTGAAAAAACACATCTCATTTAACTCTGCCAACCAAAATATGGTTACTGCGACTCATGACGTGTAGGATTGCTGATAGAACACACAGCGTGAAAGAGTTGAAAATGTAGATTGAAAATTCTAAATTATTTAAGTGCCAAAAATACTTTTTTGAGTGAAAGGGAAAAACTGCGCTGCAAGAGTCTGCATACATATAGGGCATGCAATCTTTCGACGATCATTGAAACTATTGGTACTTAGCGCTTGTAGTAAAACATAGTCACGTAGTTAATTTTGATGTAACTAACTCAGTTACGTTTCTTTTGGCACTTAGATAATTTAGAATTTCCATTCTATCCAATCACTGATCACGAAGCAGAGCTGCAGATGTCCTCATAAGGCACTGAAACGACTCCGCGACAGTCAGATGTTTCTATCTACAGTAAAAACTACGACATACTTCCTGTACGGAAATATAGTACCTCCAGGTCCAACTATGTGGATGTTTGCGCTTGTGTGTGTTTGTGTTCATGCGTAGGGCCTAAATAATATTAGACTTTTTGTGTGTTTTTAAAAATCAATTGTAAAATGAAATTTTAGCGATTCTGTTTCTCATTTTACAGTATTCTTCCACCGCAACAAGTCTGAACTTTTTCTGTCGAGCAGAGTCATGGTGTCACCGGACGATGTGTGGTGCAGTCGTAAAACACCGATCTTGCGTTCAAGTGAACACTGGTTCGATTCCCCAGTTACATGTTTTTCCGACGTCATTCTACTCAAATGCTGGGTTCCTTAATACAAGTCATGGCCGCTTCCCTCTCTGCTCGTGATTATTTGAGCGGCTGGTTCTATGTCTGTAGATGAGACGTTTTGTCGAACTTTACGTCAATAGGCATGCTACCGTATGGTTGCGAAACATATCATTCATCTGTTTGCAGGATACGTGATTTTGTCACACACCAAGCACACACATAAAAATATTTATACAGACTTGCAGTAATAATTATATATGTTTTTACTATAGCCTCGCGGAATAAGGACCACATAATGGATGTCGAGACACTTCCTAAGGGTGCCACCTACCTGCTTGTTAAAGGCTCGGATATGACGAAGCTATAAGGGCGACCTTTAAGCGCACATCAAATGCCACATCGCCACACCGAGACTAGCGCTGAACTAGCGTGCAAGAATCCCGCCGAACCATTTTTTACTATGGGACTTTAAGTGGTGGGCATATACATAGTTTTATTCATGGAATGTCTGTAGTAAAGTCCAGTGGACGTTTCTATCCGAGTTTTGCGTGCACCAGTTAGTACATTTTGAAGTACGACAGTCTGATAAAAGCCGTTTTAGCTCAATTGGAGGACTTATAAACAGTGTTTTTATTTAGCAATGTTGTCTTAACAATGGCATTCCATCCTTGTCCGAACTGTGTATTCATTTCGTAAGATGGACACACGGAGAATAATTTCGTAAAATAACCCATATTTACCAACACACTGCAAACATCTTTATTTTGTGGTAGAATGTGCTCTCAAGATTCTCTTCTACCTCTGATGTTAAATTCTTGGCTTCTAAGTCGTAATATTAGTTTAAGAGTAGAAATAAACGTGTTTGTTTGTACAACAATTTTAATATATATGTTAATTTAACATGATTGCACTAAATTCGCTTTATCAGTTAAATTCAATTTGTGAACAGTGATAAAAAAAAACAGTGTATCAGTTTTTTCTCTCTCGCTGTTTACGGCTAGCATTATCTAAGTAATGCAAATTCAGCACAAAAATGTTAAAGAATATATACATAAATATGGTTCTACAAGCAAACATTTTTGGTTTATACTTAAAACAAATATTACGACTTGAAAATCATGTATTTGTACACCATGGATAAGACCATCTTCCACGGTCTTCATGTTTGCTTGTTATAATATACCAAACTGTTGTTCCAAGTGGCCATTGTTAATATAATCTAACTTTAAATGGTCACTGCATTTAGTTGTTTTTATGTTGTAAAATTAATTTCACTGACGGTTCCCTTCGTATTGACTACATAAATATATTTTGAAATACTGAAACATTCACTTTGAATAATGCACTGTAATAATGTTACATTTCAGATGTAATTTAATAGTACTCAGTAACTTTAATTTGTTAGCATTTGGTAACGCAGGTATTTTATCGATATATAATTTCTAGCCACTGAAATTTTACTTGTGTGAGAAAATTTCCAAGCTGGTATAGAACTGTATCAAGTAACCATTCCAGGATTCGACGGAGTGCTTTCGTAAAAGCCTGGAGAATTGAGACCAGCATGACCAGACCGGGGATTAAACCGGGGATGTAAGTCCTGTACTTAAACAGTGCTGTACACCTTGCTCGGTTCGTGTTGTTTAGGTTTGTGTAGGTCATGGAGGTAAAAATAGTGAGGAGATGGCTTGTTGTGACGTAGTTGAAGCCGCCTTTTTGGACGTCCCATCATGGCGCTGAGGCATTTTGAGGTTATGGACACTTGTGTTGATACAAGACGTTATAAAAGAACTAGACTGTGAACGCTGCTCTTTTGTTACATGACCAAATTGAAAGCTGACATATTGCAGGTAAAGATAGGGAACTGTGTACTTTAGCTGGGTTTTGTCAACAAAAATACTTTGGTATAGAACATCGCATGTCACGGGCTGCAATATGGCGCCGTTCAATTTGGTCACACATATAAATAGGCCGTGAGCATTGGTCATGCAGCCCTTGGTACTGATGCACCTCTAAATAATAAAAAATGTTAGAGTGCAATGCAAATAGTTATGCAACGAACGAAATTGATTAACTATAAATTTGCTTGAAGCAGGGGCATAATTTAGAACTTATTCATATTGCGATATGTTAACGAACATACGGTGGTCATTATGGGACGTCCAAAACGACGGCTTCACTGATCTCCCATACATTTTCATAGGCAAGGCCACCCCCTGGTGTAATTAAGGCATGTGTTTGCGTGTTGACAGATGGCGAACGGACGAAGCACCGCCCCTAGCGCTCCGCCACCGTCTGATCGCTCCTCACTGCTGCCATGGCGTAAGACCTCCTCGTCTCAGTCATCCACGCCCACTGCATATCACCAGGTGTCTCGTAACGAGCCCATATGAACTACGAACAGTAGCCTGGGCAGACCTTCGCATCGCTACTAGGATACTGCTGTAGGCAGGTCGACAACCCGCACTGCTGGGAACCATCTGTGTTAAGAGGCGCTTATGAAAACTTACTCGCTGGAGTAGGGTAGGTTATCTGAGCCACGTGATCAGGTTTCGTCGATTTCCAAGATTTGATAAATGCCTTTAATGCTATTCAAGTTTTTAAGTTGACGGGAATCCAAAGAAAAAAAAACCTACATATTTTCTACTTCACAAGTATTTTGCTAAATGCTATATCCGTAATGCATTCTTGCGCGTTATTCTATCTGCATTCAAATATAATATTAGTTTTGGTAGTTGATCGTGAGGCAAACAGTTGAGATTTTGAACACAGGTAAACTTACCTGGGGTGAAATTTCAAACACCAAAAACTTGAAATTTTGGCTGACCTACCTTACCTTGGTGAATTTTCATAACCGCCTAAGGTGGTTATCGGTGGCCTAGGAGTTAAAGAAACTGATCGGAAGAGTAATTGATAACATACGTTGAATGATTTCGGAACAATTAAATATTTAATGTCCACACTTATGGGTGAAGTAAGCCACATCGGTTGGTAGCCTTCTTCCAAAAAAATAAAAAAATATATATGTGTGTGTGTTTCTTTAGCATTTTAACACAATTGAAACAAATTAATAAAGGGCATACAAGATGTATATAAATATAGAAAGAATTCTCGTGAATTTACTGACGAGTCTGTCAAATCAGAATATTCGAAAAACGCAAGAGACTGGTTAGAAATATAACTGTGATATATGCAGCTTAGTTATACTTGCAAACAACTGCAAGCATGTTTGTTGTAAAACCTGATTTTTCTTAGAAATTATAATATTTTTTTAGTGCATATGATTCAAAATGTTACTCTGGGACTGTTAATAATCATAGCAAAGAGTGCTTTTACCTTCGAAGCTTATTAACTTTATTGTGGTATTACAAGAAGTGTGTCGCAGATCTTGAGTTGTTAGAAATTTTGTAATTTATGTAAGAACTAGTAGAAAAAATTTTTGTCAGTAGTGTTTGACGTAAAATTGAATCAACTTAGGCGGTCTCGCACTTCACACAATTTTGCTGTTCCTTACCTTTACAATTTTTTTTTAAATTAGAAACTTGAATGTCAAACATTTTTGTGTCAGTACAAACAAATGTAAAATTTACAAGAAATATGTTATAAATATGCAGTCATTGTAAATAAATAAAAATACTGACGCATTTCTACATTACAGAATAGTTCCTTGTCTATTTTGCAATAACTGTTTGTTATGTTATAAAAACTTACATAAAAGTACTAAAATTACAGAGCGAACACTCAGTATCGCGTGAGAGTTCTGATTATAGAAATTTAATGCTAGCTTCAGTAAGTACTTGTTAGCCTGCTTTCCAAAGGAAAAAGTAGGCTTATAAGATCCCCTCCTGTCTGTGTGTGTCACGTGTGTGTTTATATGCCTGTGTGTTCTTCCCCCCCCCCCATAAAAACTTTTGAACCAGCGTACCAAATTGCATCATAACTTGTACACATATAGTACTTAGCAACCTGACTTGACTTTTATGTATCACGTTTACACCTTTTTTCATATTCTAAAAATAACAGCCATTTTAACATTTTAAATCAAGCTAGATAAGTACGAAACCATATTTTAGATTTTCATCAAATTTGGTGTACAGATACTACATACAATTCTGACATGATTTTTTTTTTTTTTTTTGTATTTCGTTCTCCTGTGTTTATATTTTTAAAATGGCGGCCATTTTCACATTTTTAACATAGTATTATTTTTCAGAATTTCATCAAACTTGGTATGCTACACATATACTACATACAAAGCTAGCTTGACTTTTGTTTATTTCGTTTATCCTATGTTCATATTTTCAGGATGGCGGCAATTTTTCTATTTTTGCCTAGTATTACTTATATTCGAAATATTAGGAAATGTTTTTCAGAATTTCATCAAACTTGGTACACATATACTGCATACAATGCTGACTTGACTTGTGTATTTTGTGCATCCTCTGTTCATATATTTTAAAAACGGTGGTCATCTTTGTAATTTTAGCACATGATTACATAATGGTAGCCATTTATATATTTTTTGCATAATGTGTCATGTGTATTAAAATTTTTTGTAGGAATTTCATCGAACTTGGTACACGTATAATAACTACATAACCTACAAAGCTGACATGACTTTTCTGTATTTCGTTTATCACGTGTTCATATTTTCATGATAGCGACGATGTCATTTTTTTTGCGTAATATGACACATTTGGGGAAATATTTTTACGATGTTCATTAATCTCGGCATGCATATTCTAGTTAGTTAGTTGACTGGACTTTCGTGTATTTCGTTCATCCTTTGGTGATATTTTGTAATCTGCGGCCATGTTTTATCTTTTTGATAGAAATACATGTCAAATTTTTTTCCTCCTAATTTTAATCAAACTGGGTATGAGTATATTGTTTTGTAAGCTGACTAATTATTTGCATATTTCGTTTGTCATATGTCTTAAATAATATTATTATTCAATATTCCTAGATGTACATAAACGATTTTAACCTTCAGGGTTAATTAGCACACACTTTGAGAAAGTAGGCTTATCAGTTATGCTGGTAACTTTATGTTTTATATTATGAAATATTGTGTTATGTTGCAATGGTCGCAATTGCAGTCGTTCAGTGTTTTAGAACGACTGACGTTTGCATGTCGTGATTGAAGCTCTCATTTGATAACATTTTTTGAAAGGGTTTGTGTACATTATGCTGTAGAAAGGTTCGCATTACACCATCGTCTCTACCAATTGCAGATAACTAGAGACCTGAAAAATTCGCGGGTTCACTGACCTGTCGACTAGCCTGAAAAAAATATGTGTGTACTCAAGCAGACAACAGCTGTTCATTATCTACTCGCTGGTGCTGTGAAATCGGACTGTATTTTGTTACATAGTTATTATTGGCTAAACGACTTCAAGGAGGTGTCAAACAAGTCAACGACCAATTGTGAAGGTGATACGAACTTACAGCTGCTGGAATTCTAGCTTGTGTCTGAAAGAAAACGCGAATTTTTCATGGCCCTACAGACCACGGCCATAGAGGAACAGGTCTGGACACTTGAGTTGAAAATTGACCCCATTATGACTGATTGGCGCCACTGGCACACTGGGGTTGTTTTAACATTGTGTAAATGGGACTACAAGGAGCAAACTCGTGTCAGAGCTGCTAGGAGTACTGCTGGTAAGACTCTATACTTCAACTTGCAGTCCCCCGCGGCTTTGCTCGCGAGTATTATTCGTAACTGATAATATTTACTTTAATTGAAAAACCTCTTTGTACACAAGATTGGTACTTCAGTCATCAAGTGTTAGAATGTCCAAGCGGCTAGTTGAACTAATTCTGCAGAAGGATAAGTAGCTATAGCTGTCCATGCGAAAAGCAGTCTTAAGTTTGTCCCTGCC
>PNEQ01120726.1:8638-35448 GCA_003012365.1 Medauroidea extradentata
AAGACCCTATCGTGAGTGCCGCCTCTCCCGAACACGTCATGACACACTCGTTGCTGGTTACCAACTGTCCCGCCTCCAGGTCCGAAGACACGAAGGGGTGGGGGCAAGGCGGGAGAGACGCTAGGCAAGGGGGCTGACTACACACACAAGCTACTGTTGCCGAGCGCCGACAACCAGCAGATATACTCAGGGACTCATAGACGTACATATACTTGGTTCAACATAGCTAACCCTTACATTATTATAGAAACCTGGGTATTATCATATTCAAATTTTAAATATATTTAAGTTTTCCATTTTAATGGAATTTGAGCTTTCATACCCTTGTTTATATAAAAACTGTTGTTAATATTTTACTTGATTACTAAACAGACTACCGCCTAGTGCTGTATAAGGAGACATTCGTTGATTATATACATGTCTACCTAATGAAAGAAGTCCCAAAGGGTTGTGTGTACAGTAGTTCAGATTTTATCGCCGATTGAGTAGTCAAGTCAGCTCAAAATTTTACCTTTCCATACCCCGTTAGATGCTGATTAAAATTATACAATAACACAAGTTTGAAATTTGGATATGAAAAATTTTAGTTATACTAGTTGGGGTGGTAATTTTTTAAAGAATATGCTGCTCCTTTTTTTTCCCCTTGTGCTAGTACTTGAAAAAATTATTAATTTTTGACCACTTGAATGTCCTCAAGGCAATGCATATGCTGCTACTCCCTTTGTCCTTCTGCAGCTAGCTGCAGGTAAGTCGCGGAGGCCTTAAATGGATGTTTCAGTGTTTCACTATTCTGCCTGCAATTTAATGTGGTGACCTGGTAGGGTGCCTTTTCTGTACTAATCTAATCAGAAGACAGTATTGTGATTAATGAAGGTCAGGAAGAGAGATAGTGTTGAATGAGGTTAAAATGTACAACTGCAGTATCTATGCAAGGTTTTATATGATATAGGAAAGGAAATGTGAATGGTGCACAGCCAGACAATGAGAACATATCTATATTATGTGCACAAAACCCTGTATCTAAGGATTTGACAGATTTTTAAACTTTTATACAAAATACCTTTCTGAAAATTCTTTTGTACGAAAAGATTATGTTTACAGCAAAATCATTTGCACCACACCAACAATTATAAGATGTGATTTAGAAGTTACGAGCTTTGAAGAATATCAGTAGACCGGTAATAAACATGGTCGGAAATTTGTGTAGCCCGCATTAACTATGATGGCGCACTAGCAAATTTCATTCTTGTGGTGTGCATTTTCTCAATACGTTTGGAAGGTAAGTGGGTTTTACATCTCTTGGAGAAGTCATTATAAACAGCGAGAGACAATTTGGTACAAAGAAAGGTGTTGGGAGAGGAATCTTCCATGGCCTTAGTTAACAAACTACCTCAGTATTCACCTGGAGTAACTACAGGTAACCACGGAAAGCAAAATACTGGCCGGAGACTGAAATTAAACCCAGGTTCTTTTAAACCAGACTGAGCGTTACCATTGGATTGCATGAAGTGGATCTAACAGCAGCCATGTTTCTCAAACAACATAAAAATGGATTATTTTTTTTCCTTTAGGGACAACATGGAGTTGCTAGTGTCGAGACTCCCGTGGATACAGTAATGACCTTAATCATGCATATTCGTGCTACTGCTGCTGACTTTTATTTACTGCTCATGATAAACGTGACTGAAGACAGCATGCTTCGTCCCCTTGTCGATTGTATATCCTTGTAGGTGGCCGTAATGTTGAACAGTATTTATAACTGTGACCAAATACATTAATTTTTAATTTCATGCGTATTTAGGGTTATCTACGATAAAGCCCATAGCTAGAAAACGTTCAACATCCAGGTATTATTTTATGTATGTTACAAGGAGCAAGTAAAAATAATGTTTGGACTACTCTACATTTACATGCGTAATTCAGAAACTCTGCATGGAGAAAGTACATTCTTGTGCTCCACTTCCAGTTTGCCTCTCTTTTCTTGCATTTTATTTTAACACTCACATTTAATATTTATTATTTCAGTGTGTTTATTCCTTTGTAACTTTAAAACATATTGCAATCTTAAAGTGCTCTGACAAGAGCTCCACAAGACAGACTATAATTAGTCTCTTTGATACAGAGATGACTTTTTAGCGCCTTTATAAAATCATTGTAATACGATGAAATGTTAAAAAGTTAGGTGATAAGGATTTCACAAACTGTCTTTACATGAACTAAGTGAAGACTATCAATGGAATTATGAAAACTTTGTTTGCACATTTCTTCCGTTTCAGTGCAAATAATCTTGCCTTACTACCACTTGTAAATTGTTGTAAATGTTGACTACCAACTCTGTTCTTTATAATTGCATTCCGACAATAAGTTACAATATTGCGAGCATCAGCATTACCGTAACCAGAGGTGACTCTGGACGTGTGGAGTGACTTGGGATACTTCCCCCCCCCTCCCCATTTTCATTGTGTGTCAACTGTGAGTAAATATGAATTAATTTTTGTGCTGGCATTCATGATTTGAAATTTATCACAAGTAAATTTCTTTATTTACTGCTTCTCACATGGGAAAAAATGTTTTTCTGAAATGTCCCAAACTACCCCACGTGTCCAATGTCACCACAGATTACAGTATTATATATTCAAAAGTTATCTGGTGATAGGATATAATGTAGATCTACTTAGGATTTATATATCTGCAGTGGTTCAGGCAAAAATTAACGTATGTCGCAGGCTATGCATGACTCCCCTTTTTGGCTTTTAGCCTGCCCACCATCATACTTAAATGTCTGTTATCAACATTAACGGCTTGTTTACAACCCTGTGTATATTAGTTATAATTATAATGGTTGCATTGGCAGTGTTAAACCAGACATGGTCTTTGAACCATTCTTTTCAAACCGCTCGGGAATATTTTTGTTTTCCGTTGTTTCAGAGATGGTAAGCAATTTATGAAATAATGTAACTATGAAAGTAAGAGTGTACATTTTTCTCCTCTATTACTTAATCAAATTCATATGCAACCACTTAACAGCGTTTGGCGCAGTGGCTAGTTAGATCATGCGCCTCCCACCGAAGGCGAATTCGAGTGTTAGATTCCCGGTGGAGTCTACCAGGATTTTCGCATATGGGTTCCGTTCCGTATAACGCCATTCGTCGGCGGGTTTTCTCGGGGATCTCACGTTTTCCTCGCCCCTTCATTCCAGCGCTAATCCATGCTCACCTCGCGTCACCCCACATTAGGGCTCAAAACCTAGACGTTGAGAACTGATCAAAATCTCTTCACTCAATTATTTCTAAAAACACCAAGTTATCAAAATAAAAAGTATTTTTATTATATGCGGCAAACGTATGAATTTTTCACGCTTCTATATTGTAGTATACGGCATGCTGAGCCAACAGGATGAGTTGCGTGGCATCGAACGACTTCGGAAGACTTCACTCGTCGTCCTCAGGAGCCAGATCGACGGCGGCCGCCTGATGTTCCAGGTACTCAGCGACGAGCTCGTTCATGTTGTGCTCGGCCTCCGTGAACTCCGACAACTCCATGCCCTCGCCCGTGTACCAGTGCAGGAAGGCCTTGCGACGGAACATGGCCGCGAACTGAGCACCGAAGCGCCGAAACAACTCCTGCACACGCCCAACAAGTACATCCTCGTCATGACGTCATCTATAAACGCATATTATGCCGCGGATGGGCGCCGCAAGCACTTCGTTATTTTTTATGTGGTAGGGGAGGAGTAACAGCTGTTCACTTCGTTACACCTCATGGTTTTATTAATCACGCTAAATATACCGTAAGCAGGGATGACTTTAGGCACATGGGGGGACTTTGGAACATTAAGGAGGATTGATCCCTGCCAGATCGGTTCTACGGTTTTTCTTATAAATCAGGGAATAGACATATTGTTTTACTTTTTTTACGCTGACAAGGCATAATTTATTGTTTCATTCACTTTTTGGAATCCAAATGGCATTGTTTCTGTTAATGTTGCGGCCTCTGTAGTCGCTCCCGTAAATAAAGCAATTTTTCCTTTTCAGCTGTTTCCCGTCGCAAAATAATGAATATAATATGGTTCCAGCAATTACAGAAAATCGATTAAGTTTGAATCTATGCCTTGTCGTGACAAAAATTTTGATACATCGACTGGAACAGAAGTTATCAAGAAGAAACAGATAAATCCAAGATGGTAGGGATCAATACCTCTTAAGTCCATGCTTTCTAGTTTCTACTTTTATTTTTTCGCGATATTTATTTTTTACGTCTAAACGAGAGCAGATATCAAAAAATCTAAATACCGGTAGCAATTTTGTTTAAAATAGTCTTCTCCATGTTGGATGATTTTTTCAAGGCAGTAAATACTACGATTCTAGCTAATTATGTAATTAACAAAATTCAGGCTGAGTTTTTAGTCGGAACCGTATAATTTCTTGCTTTAAAAAATTAGCTATCACGTCTAAAAACTATTTCAAACAAAACTGCCAGACAGATATTTGATATCTGCTCTCGTTTAAGTTTAAAAAAATAATTATCGGAAATACTAAAGAGCGTGGCCTTAAAAAACATTTGCTGTTCGCATAAACGGCAGCCCTGAATAGGTAAATACTTACGATAGATTTCAAACAGTAAATGTCCACAAGCCATTTCATTATTATTCACTCACACTTGACACATGGAAAAATACAAATTGTCTCTCCGAGCCACCTTTGGTGGGAAGGGAGGTGGGCGGTTTATGGTGCTATAGTTGTGTGTAAAATTATTAGAGGTGATGAAATAAAATATCAAATTAGTGTGGATAAATACAGGAGAGGGAAAGACGAAATAACAAGTTTATTGGAACGAACAAAATGAAACATCTAATTACTAGAGGAGACGTGTGCAATGTGTCTGTCTCCTTCCTCCCCTTTCCGCCCCCCTTCCCATCGATTGCGGCTCCCATTCATTTATCAGGTAATAAATAAACATTTTGTCCAAAACAAAATCGCATAAAATCATTAGTAACAAGAATCAACAACTAATAACGTTAGTTACTATACTTCAATTACATTTAGCTAAAAATGAATCGACTGAAGTTAACATAGACCACGTAAATTTAATTGTTCTTTCGATCGTTGGTATACTTCTTAAAATGCCAATACCGCGTTGCAAAAATGTGATATTGGTCTTTTTGGCAATATACCAACGTGACGAAGTTAAAAATAATCATTTCTTGGTACATTAATTACAAGGCAATTCTTGTTTCCTCCTTTAAGCGATCGTAACTATGAAATGTTAAAATGGAAGAATAATCATTTAATTATTTTGTTAATAACATTACGAGACAGTGCAAATACATGGAGAAACATTTGTAAATAAAGAAAATTCCGAGATAAAAGTGTTAAATTCAGTTAAGCACAGATACTGCTTAATTTCGCCCATTGTTCGTGTAAACACAAAGTGAGCAAAGACTTTCTTATGCGGACAGTACTGCTAATCACAGACGTCATTATGTATATTATTTTAAGACGTATTTTTTTTTGATGTTAGGCTTCATTACTATTGTACGTTCCGTATAGAACAAACAATGTTTTAAGGTATTCCCACGTGTACACATAAATAGAAAGTTCAGATTCATCTACTACCGGTACTAGGTTTTTGAAAAATCTCATTGCCCAAAATCCATGGACCTTCTGAAATACAAAATCCCTGTTCGTACAGTTATGAGCGGAAATATATTTATACACAGATTGTAGCAAAATTGCATTGCATAAGGGAAGTATCCTCGTGCATGGAATACAAAAAAAAAAATGTTATTTGAACATGTGTCAGAAAACGTGACGTTACTTATACTACATGTCTCACAGTGAACGGCAAGAAGCCTGATTCATGTAACTATGTAATGCTACAGCGGACAATGCCTACTGTCTATTTAAGGCCATGCTATTTAGTTTCTACGGTTTTTGGGATAATTGTTTTTTACGTTTAAACGAGAGCAGATATCAAAAATATTTTTGACAATTTTGTTCAAAATGGGTTTTACCGTGATAGCTATTTTTTTCAAAGCAAGAAAGTATACGGTTCTGACTAAAATTGCTATTAACCAGAGTTTCGTTAGTTAAATAATTAGCTAAAACCACATGTACACACAAATAGAAAGTTCAGCCAACATGGGGAAGACGATGTTGAACAAAACTGCCAGGCAGATTTGTGATATCTGCTCTCGTTTAGGCGTAACAATTGAACATCGCTAATAAAAACGCTGAAAACATCAATTGATTTCTACGCTTTTTTCGAAGTTCATATGGATAAAATACTCAATGACAATCCTAGATAATGGTATTTGCCAACTTTATGAGTATATATTTATCCAGAAATACTAATTCGTTATGCGTGATCTCTTGCGCCGCAGTTAAATTTACGAGGTGACGGCGTCAGAGATTGTGCCTGAGAAGTTCGTAACACTGGAAACAATAATGTTCAAAACGTTGGCTAAAACTATTGTCTTGGATTGCTATTGTTTAATTTTCGCAAATCGGCTTCAATAAACCTACAGTTATAGATTAATGCTGTTAGCGTTCTATTATCTACCACGCCCTCTAAAGGGGCCCACCTACCTGCGTTTGAAATGCGTCGCAGTAAGTTGCGGGTATTAATTTTTTTGACGAAACTACTTAACGCGAATCGTAATGGTTCGTTTACGAAAAGAACACACACTTCAATGTATAGGTCTAATGCTATACGTTTAAAAATTCGGTACGTGTGTTTTAAATATGATTTTTGAGCCTCCCAAAATGGCTAAAAACTGCTTTTCCAGACTGCCGTATCTGGGAATATACCAACTAGAACTTTGAACTTTAAACTATACTTCCCACAAATAAAATGTAGGAAAATGAATATTAGTAAAGCTCTGTGCGCAAGTTGACTGGCTTGCACGTAGAGGCGAAGCTGCGTTACACACACCAGCCGACATCGACCTTGTGCTTTATCGATTTTGCCACACACACACACGCATGCTATAAGGAACCGCCTTAAGGTTGTTCAAGTGGGGAAAAATTACAATTTTATATTTGTATGAAACAGTGTTAGTTTTATACACATTACTTGAGAGAACATATACTTCTAACGAAAAAAAAAATTAGCTCAGCTAGTTTTCCTGTAATGGTAGTTCAAAGTCAAAATTTGCGTACTTCTATTTCATACAAAACTTGAAAACCAGTTAACGTAATAGAATGTAAAAAAAATCATATCAAAACTACGTGTCATTGTCTATGGCTTGTAGTATATAAACACATTATAAAAAAAATTTTATGTTTAGTAAAAATTTCAAAATTTTAACATTTTTTGGTTACTTTTAAAAATTTATTTTAAACACAAAAATATTTTATATTGGGTTTTTATTTGTTTCAAACCGTAGTCCGTGCCATGTAGTTTTGATGTGATTTTTTTTTCCATTTCATTATGTTAACTGATTTTCAAGTTTTGTATGAAGTAAGAATATGCAAATTTTGACTTTGAAGTGCCATTACGAGAAAACTGGCTGAGCTATTTTTTTTTTTTTCATTAGAGGTAAATGTACTCTTAGGTAATGTCTACAAACTAACACTATTTCATACAAATATAAAATTATGATTTTTCCCAATTGAACAACCTTAAATGGACGTTATCTTTTGTTATGTGGTTGCCAATGACAGCTGCAGTGGTATTTCACACTTACACAACCTAGCCCGTATGCCATGCGCTATACATAATGTATTGTTAACTAGCGAGGACATTTTGTGTTTTCGGACCTGTGCCCACATATATATTTTGTTCCTCTAGACATGACGATTGTGCCTCCAAAATATCGACAAGAAATTTAGCAATATTCTGTGTAATTTAATTAAGCGAAAAGTATCGGTTCACAACGTCTGGGGCGTGACTCTATACCTACAGCACTAAGTAAAGGGCACGGTTCACCTCAGTTTTCAACGTCTTTCTTTTATTTTTGAATTTGTACCAAATATTTTTTTCTCATTTTAGACATAAATTGTAATTAAATCTTCCTCTTAGAAGATTTGTGTATCTCTCATAGTTTTCGCGTAATGAGTCGTAAACGTAAAAACTTGCACTTTACGGGTTTATGTACGCCACTAAAAGTAACCGACATACCAAACCGACAAAAATTCACAGTGCATAAAAATGTTGTAGGCTATGATTTGACATATATAAAAACAAAAAACAAAATATTTTTGTATTTAATAAAAAATTTTGAATTTTAAAATGAAAATTTAAAAATTTCAACAATTTTTTAAATATACAAGAATATATATATATATATATATATATATATATATATATATATATATATATATATATATATATATTGTTTTTTATATGCGTCAAATCATGGCCTACAACATTGTTATACACTGTGGATTTTTTTTGGTTTGGTATGTCAGTTGGTTTTAGTTGCGTGCATAAAACCGTAAAGTGCAAATTTTTACGTTTACGACTCATTACGCAAAAACTATGTGAGATACTCAAATTTCCTAAGAGGAAGATTTAGTCACAATTTATATTTAAAATAAGAAAATAAATATCTGTTACAAATATAAAAATAAAAAAAAAAAGATGCTGAAAACTGAAGTGAACCGCATGACATGTCGTTACACTTTATCGCACGAGCATGGCTGAACTGATTGCCATGAAGTCACCGAAAATCTATTAGATGTTATTGTTACCGCAGTCCATTGTTACTTTTTCGATCGGTAGGCCTATACCGAGATGAAATATGTTTTTAATAAGCCCTTGAAGAACACTGCAATGTAACCATGTATGTAGAACAGGTTGCGTAGGTACAGGCGCACGCCACAAACCACTGAATCGTGCACCTAATGTTATATTACGCTATATGCCATTCACGATAAAGTGAGCACTGCATAAAATTCTCTTTCAGCCGTTTTGCTGTTTTCTCAACTGTGTTTAATACTATAACTTCCAGGTAACTAAAAACCACTGTAAACGTTTCAACACTCTCAAAAGTTAACATAGTTTGACCCAATAATATATATATATAATAACTACGAGTTCTGCTGAGTGCTCAGTTCATAGTGAACAGCCTATAGCTGTCCTACGCACATAACATAGTCGGACAACATTGTCCTCCATTTAACGATTTTAATAAGGCTGTCTGGAGTTTGGGCACTGCGTTTCTGAACACTTGACAAGTGTATTTAATAAATGAAAATGAGCATTCTATTTATTTTCCTTGTGAAGTATACGTTTTATTTGTACTCATTTAAGGTTTATGGATTCTTGAAGATTGTTGTGCTACATGAATGTTACCATTTTATTCTTATAATTAAAAGAGAAGTGTTTCTCTTTTGGGAATATTTGAATTGAATTATTTTTCGAGGGTTGACTGAGAATTACATGAGGATAAAGTTTAGCGAATCAGAACACCCGTGTATGTTATTGCGGTAAGGACGAGAAAGCGCGTGCATAACGCCTCACCCTAGCCTCTAGGCACAAGTCGCTGAACTGGTGTGCAGTCTTCTTAGCAACAACGCGCCTGTATGAGACTTTCAGTGGTGCACAATCATCTTATGACGTTATATTAAAGGTAGAAGTGTATTGTACACGCCTATACCTGTAAAAATATTCTGCGACAAGATTTTCATACCCAAAAAGATTGCAAAAACGGCCATTTTCGTCATTTTCGGCTGTTAGAAAACATGCTTTATTGAGTATTTGTGAACTTGAAACGGGTATACACACGTGTAACATTATTTAAATGCTATAACTAAGCAGCCACCACTCATATTCAATGAGAAGTTTCCGAATAATCTACTAACGGCTGAAGCTGTGCACACCGCTCCGCGGTTTATGCAGGCAGCTAAGGCATCTCCCTACATACGCTTCAAATGCGCTGCAGCAATGTACGGCTGTTTTTTTTTACGAAACTATTTAACGTGGATTATATTTGTATGTCTGCATAAAGAACACAAACTTCAAACTACGAAACTATCGTTTTAAAAAATTGGCACGTTTATTTCAAACATCATTTTGGGCTCCTCAAACTGGCCGCAAATGGGGTTTTCAGACTGTCGCATCTGGGAAAATAACAACCGGATTCAATAAACACAACTACAGAAACAAGAGTTAGATTTTGAATTATACTGTCCACAAATAAAATAACGTCGTCACCGCTTAAAGTCACGTAGGAAAACGGATAGTAGTGAAGCACTCCACGCCAGCTGAGTAGCTTGTGCGGAAAGGCGATAATGCATTACATACGCCAGCCAGCGGCAACCTTATGACTCCATTGAATTTCTGCCTCTCACACACACGAACACAGCCTATATACGGAGGCCCCTTAAGGCCTCGCTCTATAGTTTCTCAGTGGTTTCGAAAATATATTTTTAACGCAAATTAATACACATATAAAAAATTCATTCTTACAGTTTTAAAACTAATATATCATCGTTTGTACATGAATTTTTCTGTTGCAACACATCAGACGGATTTTTAGGTTTTAGTCCCTGAAATATCACATATTTGGTTGTCAAAATAAGCCAAAATTAAGTTAAATATTTTTTCCTAGCAAACCATACATTATTTTAATAAACGCTCCGGCAGAATTGTGTATCGTATGACTGTACACAGTCTCAAATTTTTTCAAAGCATTTGATGAAAAAATATTCGCGTTATTTGCAATTGTTTGAAGTAAATGAAAGATCGTGGCCTTAAGAGCTGTGAAATATATGAACGGTCGGTGTTAGTTACACAGGTATAAATAAACGAACAGTTAGCGAAAATACAGAAATTCGTTAAATATAATGATTGTTTAGGTTGTTAATAATAATAGTAATAATATGGTATGAGGGTAGGCCTACCCGAAGGCAAGGGTGCACCCCGGATGCTGGCTTATTACTCGGCGCCCGTAACACATCTGCTTCACCCGAAGAATGGCATGCAATTAAGACATACAATGGAGAAGCGCAGATATGAGGGGCGTGAGAAACGGTATATCTCCAAGAAAACTCGCCCGCCAGCGGCATATCCTGGCATGGTTACCTCATGCAGAGAGGCGGGGACCGACCCCACCGGGAATCGAACACGAATCGCGTCACGGCTCCTGCAGAATGTTAGGTGAGTGTGCTCAAATTACCGTGAACAGCCGGGCGAAGAGGAAGACGTCATGAAACCAGGGCCGGATTTATGAGTCTAAGACATCGTAGGCCCAAAGTCTCGGAGTCCCCCCCCCCCCTCCCCTTTACAGCCAACGCACGCAGTCACTCTTTTACATCCTTCCGTACTAACTCGCGTCCTTTTCCCACTTTTAACACCTCACTATTTTTAATTTTCTGGCTCTCTCCTCTTGCTAGTTATAATGACAATAATAGTAATAACACGTGATTTATTATTTAGCTTAACTCTAATGCATTTATTTGAAATTTACTTTTAATAAAAACTGTGGTAATAATAAAATATAGGTGATTCGGGATAAAGTGAGCACTCGAAATAGCCCTGCTAAAGATCTATTTCCAGCCAACTCGCATATTTCCGCACGTAACGGCTAACAACAGGCATGTCTAAACTCTCTGGACACCTCACTTGATGTTTGCGCGCGTAAAATACATTGTGTAGTCTGTATAAATGGATATAGTTTATTTAAAAAAATATATATATTAATAATATAAAATACAATTATGACAATTTCGGTTGAGTTTGTTTCTATATTGTTGTATTTAAATAAGAAAATACATGGAACTATATTGAGTAATTTAGCTGTCAACCATACAAACAGTAAGACAACTATAGTTAATGTTAAATTATACGCAGTCACGGCTAGTGATATTTTTCAAAGGTTAAGTTTTTAGTGCTCAATTTATCCCGAATGACCTATAATAACATTAAATATACATTTTCACCTCGCTAAAAGTGCACCCCTATGATAGTTGCACCCTAAGCCCCTTTCATATTATCTTCATAAAACGACAGATCAGTGGCCGAAATAAGCTATGTATGCAGGAGCGCTGACCTGCACGGCAGTGGTGTTGCCGATGAAGGTGCCCGCCATGCGCATGCCCCGGGGAGGTATGTCGCACACGGCCGTCTTGACGCCGTTAGGGATCCACTCGACGAAGTAGCGCCGGTTGCGTTCCTGGATGTTCACCATCTGCTCGTCGACCTCGCGCATCGACATGCGGCCGCGGAAGATGACGGCGGCGGTGAGGAAGCGGCCCTTGGTGGGGTCGACGGCGGCCATCATGTTCTTGGCGTCGAAGAGCTGGCGAGTGATCTCGGCCACGCCGATGGCGCGGTAGGCGCGACCCCCGGCCGCGGTGAGAGGCGCGAAGCCCGGCACGAAGAAGTGTAGCCGTGGGAAGGGCACCATGTTGGTGGTGATCTTGCGAAGGCTGGTGTTCAGCTGGCCGGGGAAGCGCATGGACGTGGTGACGCCGGCCATGACGGCCGACACCAGGTGGTTCATGTCGCCCAGCGAGGCCGACGACAGTCGCAGAGTTTTCAGGCAGATGTCGTGCAGGGCCTCGTTGTCGAAGCAGTACGTCTGGTCGGGCTGCTCGATCAGGAAGTTGAACGTCAAGACGGCGTTGTAGGGTTCCACCACCACCTCCGACACCTGGTAACACGCGCGTTCCTTGTATACATACATAAACACACACACATACATACACACTGAATGTTCATGAAAGTATGTTACAAATTTTACAAGATGATTCATTGTAAAATTTTAAGTTATATGATGCAAGTTGTTGGTTTACGCAAATCTTGAGGGAGAAATTCGCGATTGGAAATTGACAAATGTAAGAAGTGAATAATGATGTTTTGGGTGCATTTTAGTAATAACTAGAACTGCACATGGGAAAACATTGTTTCGAATGCCTTTTACTTACATTGTATAACGAGGGTTGCTGTGTTTGGAGTGATGCCTATCTGTAAGGCCACACATTTTCTACGTTCATTTCCTCGAGAACCTTTCGCCTGAGCATTTTGAGGCAAGGCGACCTTTCTTGCTCACTGGATGGGGCATTCTGCTACAAATTGTGTCACTTACTAACCAAACATTGCGACGACAAAAGTTTTTATGGCAACAAAATCTTGACCGACTTAATTATCTACTAAAGACGAAAAGTATTCGAAACTATTTTATCACGGATTACCGATCTTATTATTAAAAACCGCTCCTGGAAATTTATTATTTATTTCTCCTTACTCTTGATTATTGTATGAAATGTTTCACATTGCCAATTTTCAATAACGAGGTGCAAAAAAAATCTTTCATTACGTAATTTTACCTAATTATTTTTACAAAGAATCATCTCGCAAAGTTTTTAACATACTTAAGTGAACATCCGGTCTCGCTCTCATTCATACACACACACACACACACACACACACACACATATATATATATATATATATATAGCCTATATATATATAGCCTATATATATATATATATACACTCACATACATATACACAATACAGACACAGGGTGTTCTGGGAGGTGATAGTACTGGTCATATTGATAAAATCGTAAAATGTACATGTAAACATGGGTCAGTATGGGACAGTTGTCGAGATAGCTCAATTTAAATGCGAACATTGATAAACTCTAAATTACGGTTATTGTTTCACCTTGCATTGCCATGGGAAAGTGTTTGCGTACACAGCTAACCGACACCGACTATGTGCACTGTAAACGTTGTAGTTGTTTGTAACAGTGTGTTTGTGATACAGACAGTGTGAACCTAGAGTTCGAAATGTCACATATCTACAGGAGTATGTAGACGTACTGATTGTTTATGGCTACTGCGAATGTAGTTCCACTGCAGCTGTAGACGAGTACCAGTATCGCCACTGGGCGGAGAATTCTTGATAGAATAGTGTCTTCCAGAGTATTCCTGCACGCAGCAATGTTTCATGAACACGTGTCTGGCGATTATTGCATCATGAACGATTGTACCCTTTTTTCTACAGTATTTACAAAATCTGCACATAGGAAACAATGCCCAGCGTCTACAATTTTATCACTGGGTAAACTTTGATAACCGTCAGTTGGTGCGAGTGATGCTCTTCACGGACAGCGGCGGATTTAGAAACATCTAATTTTTTTTTGGGAAGGGGGGGACGGGACGTGATTTTATGAATTGTAAAAAATCCCAGCTATCTCAAAAGTGTTATTGTTTACTGTTACAGAACATTCAAAATAACATACATAGAAGTAGGACACATTGAATGCGCTTGGATCATCATAGAACAAAACTCCAGTTTCCTTGAGGCGACTGGATGTATTTTAGCTACATAACGTTGAACACGATTTGGGAGGAGGGGCTTCGGCCCGTTAGCCCCCCCCCCCCCCCCCCCATAAATCCGCCTCTGTCACGGATAAGGCTACGTTCACCCGTAATGAAATCTGGAATACACACAACAGTCATTTATGGAACCCCAAAAATCACAACCCACATGGTACTGTAGACACAAATTTTCAAGAACGTTTCTCAGTTAATGTGTGTTATGTTGGATGAACAGCTCATAAGGTATCATTGTTTTCGACGATCGTATGAATGGGGCACGTTACCTGCAATTTTTGCAGTGTACATTACCTGAACTGCTCGAGGATGTTCCTTTGGCTACATGTTTTGTTATGTACCTCCAGCATGATGGAGCCCTCCTCAATATTGAAACCAGGTAAGAGAGGATATCAACGCCACATTCCCTAATCGGTGGATTGGTCGTGGTAGTGCTTATTCCCAGGTCACCAAGGTCTCCCACCTCAGCCCCTTAGATTATTGTACATAGCCTATACGAGGTTGGGTGAAAGGTGAAGTCTACAGAAACAAAGTTAATACACGAGACGAACTTCCCACTCGCATAATGGATGCTTTTACTGTCATAAGGGATAGTCACGATGATCTTCGACGGGTAACACGTCATTTTTTTCAGTGATTTGACAAATGTAATTAGGTCGATATTAGGATCTTTGAGAACTCGTGAAAGCATTGGCACTGGACAAAAGTTACATGGCATGAAACAACATGGTTGTGTATTGTAATTGTGACACACCATACGGCCGCCACCGCAATTAATTATATTTAATAGCCATAAGTGTTACTCAACTGTCATAAATTCCATAGTTACTCATAAATATGTCTCGTCACAACTCTTTCTTCTTGCCATCATATCAGGATGACGATAAAATAACTTTCATCAAGCCTTCATCATTGTACCAGTATTTATATAGAAAAGCGGAAATGTATATACAGTATTGTGTCTTCGTAGAAACTAGAGAGCAGGTGCATGACAAGCGTCTGGGCCTTCTCGCTCCCACCCACGCCTACCCGCGTTTGGGAGGCTCAAAAGCGACGGAGCTGTAAGGTCGACCTTGAAGCGCGCATCAAATACCGCGTCGCCTCAACGAGCCGAGCGCTGAACTAGCATGCAAGCTTCCCGCCGAACGATTTTTACTAAGGAACGTTAAGCGGTGACCATATAATTTTATTGGTGGGAAGTCTGCAACTAAGTTCAGTGCAGTTCGCAATCTGAATATTTTATACAAAATTGATCAGCATGGAAAAAGCAATTTAGTATGTTCTAAAATCACCGTTTAAAAAGGCACGTCCATTAAACAAGGTAAGGTTTCCATCGACACCCTCGCGGTTTGGCAAGTCGCTCCATCGTATTAAAAAGGAATGTGTTCATCGGATAATGTCTCAGAGTTTGAATACAGATCATCTATTTTTCAGTGTATTAGACCTCATTGTTCCATCAATGCTACTGAATGTCAGGGAAGATTACGAGGTGCAGCATAGCCGTCCAGTCCTCTCACTCCCTTCCACATTCGACAGGTGAGTACTGTCAGTAAAGGGCGGGGAAAAGAAGCCCTTACTACTCCACACCTCCTTACCTTCTCTAACGACGGATTCATTATTATATTTCCAATGCTCTGCTCTGTAAACTGTCAGCAGTAGCTTCAAGAGTGTCTGCAGGCAACCTGATATCTGACGGATGTGATTTTTCAAAAGCTTATTTTATGTAGACATAATTGTTGTTCGTGTATCAATTTGGTACCTTCACATTGTTGCAATGGTTGTTCGTCGATTTAATAACACCCAGAAATCTTCCTTCCTTCACTTAAACATGCTGTGTAGTTGCAAATATATAGTTTGTGGGATATAAGGGGTGTTGTGTGAGAAGGTTAGTTCAGTTGCCCAGGTGAACTGGAGTGCAGAACATTGGTTGTGTGTTTACTCTAAACATTCACCCAACTGAAATTAACGAAGGAGGTGGGGTCCTCATATTGAATAGTTTGCTTGGTTATATATCGGGGTTAGCATCGTCTGGAGATTAGCAATATGAATACATACTCCTTTATAAGTGAAGGGAGGTGAAGTAAATGTACTTGCAAATGACAGCACAACAAATATACTGATGTTTGCATGTTTTGTTTTTCAAGCATCATTTGTTCAATAGGCTAATTCAAGGTGTTGACAAAAGTTATCATCTTAAAATCTTCAGACCTCAGTCAAAACTCAAGTTGAATTTAAACTTCAATCTGGATTGAAAATTTTCTGTAAGCACTTTTCAGGCTATGTTTACCTCTCGTCCATCGTTAGTTGATCTTTCTGGCCTAGTTCAATTTAGTTCCAAATTGTCACCCATAAAACAACAGTACATTTCTACTGAATTCATGTGGAATGGGATATATAAGAGGTGTGTGGGGCCAACCTTGGGCGAGGGTATGACAGAATATGTCTTGATGATACGCTCGGGGTACTCCGCCCGAAGCCTGGCTAGTAGCAGGGAACCGAGGCCTCCGCCGGTGCCGCCGCCTAGTGAGTGTGTTAACTGGAAGCCTTGCAACATGTCGCAGGCCTCCGCCTCGACGCGTGCCAGTTCGAGCACCCGGTCAGCGAGCTCAGCGCCCTCCGTGAAGTGGCCCTTTGCCCAGTTGTTAGCAGCGCCACCCTCGCCCACCACGAAGCTGTCGGGCCGGAAGAGCCGGCCGAAAGGGCTGGCGCGCACCGACTCCAGCGAGCCCGAGTCCAGATCCACCAGTACGCAGCGGGGTACGTACCTCCTCGCTGTGAGCATGCATGTGTCTACCCAATAAATACCATGCTCACATTCAAGTAAGCACTTTTAAAGCCCCTACCAACAATCATAATGAAACATATGTAAATTCAGTGCATTCTAAAATATTAACTTTCGAGAGTGGTGGAATAAGCACAGTATGAATATGAGATTGTTAATAATATGTAAAAATTTAATAAACAAAATGGCGAACAAAAAAATTAAGCAAATTCTTTTAAAATGTTCATTGTACCATGAACAGCCTACAGCTACATTCGTAATTGTGTTAGCACATAATATAAATATACAAAGGCTAACATAAAGTAAAATGGAGTGGCGAGATTTTGTGAATATGCCATATTTATCATATGCGAAAATCGGGGTTTACCCCACATGAATTTGAGCCCAGATTACTGTCTTGGTGAGGGTGGGTAGGAGTGAGTGATCTAAAACATGATCATAAGTCTAAAATCTACACCACCATGGTGTACCAAAGATATTAGAAGGGTCCAGGGAGTGTAACCAAACAAATGCTTGACATGACTATTAACAATATGGCCGAATAATTAAAAAATTGCTGAAATATTTATCAGGAAGTGTGTAAACAGATCTAAAATATAGAGTTTCCAACCTAAAACATCAATTAAAGAACATAATATATTCATTACCTAAAAATACCAGTCCGATGTGTACTTTTGAGGTTAAAGCAGTATGGCGGCTGGCTAATTTGCTGACTTCCTTTTCCTCCTCTCTTAGGCTATTTCCCCTAGGTTAAGTAGAGCTAAACTTCATTTAAGTTTATCTTTTACAGCTGGATCACGAGCCCTCCCTGCTCGTCTTTAATTTTCGCCTTTTAACACAACTAACAAAGCATGTTATACATATCATGAATTCTATCTTTTCTTCCTAGCATGGAGAACCCACCTCGCATGTCTATCGTTATGGGTTTCCTCCCGCGACCTCGCGGGTTTACCATGACCCTCTACGGGATTAGCTCACAGTTAAATCTGAGGGAAGCGCCAGGCCACAAACGCTGGCTTGGCGCTTCATAACCTCACAGAGGCCATTTGAGCCATGTTCCTCCCTAACCCAAGCTGCATGCAGTAGTTAGAGCGTATAGGCCGCAGGCCTGGCACGCTGCTACCCCTCCCGCTCCCTCCTAACTCCTAGTAGCTAGACACTAACCTAGGGTGTGCCCCTTCTGGGCCACCAAAAAAAAGTAAAACCTCCTCTTAGCTTCACTCCCCTCGCCAACATTCCGAACTTCTGCTACCCTCATGCGGTGTATAGGAGACCCCACGAACGTTACAAACGCACAACTTAGTACAGTCACACAATAGAATAAACAACTAAAACCACACATCTTAGAAATGTCACATCTTAGAATAAACACTCGGTAGAAACACATAAATTAGAACAAACAATTGTTAGAAACACATATGACAGAAATGTCTTATCTAAGAAACACAGATGTTAGAATGCCCATACTATAGAATCAAAGATGTTAGAACAAATTTATGACAGAAACACACAACCAAGGACCATGTATGTTGGAAATATTGTACAGCAGAAATTCACACGTTAGAACGAATGTATGACAGAAACACACAGTTTAGAATCACCTGTCTTAGAACCATAAATGTTAGAAACATTGCACAGCAGAAATACACATCTTTGAACTATTAAACAAGAGAATCAAAGATGTTAGAAGAATTGTATGGCAGGAACACACAACTTAGAACCATTTATATAAGAAACATTGTTCAGCAGGAATTCACATGTTAGAGCCAATATACAGCAGAATCACATATGTTAGAACAAACGTATGACAGAAACACACATCTTAGAACCACCTGTCTTAGAACCATGAATGTTAGAAACATCGCATAGCAGAAATTCCCATATTTGAACTATTTAACAAGAGAATCAAAGATGTTAGAACAAATGTATGACAGAATCACACAGCTTAGTATCACATATTGCAGAACCACGTACAATAGAAACGTTATACAACAGAAATTCACAAGTTAGAACCACAATATACAACCGAACCACATATGTTATAACAAACATACGACAGAAACACACAACTTAGAACCACATGTTATAGAACCATGTACGCTAAAAACATTATACAACAGAATTTCACAGTTTAGAAGGTTTATACAACAGAACCAGATATGTGGTATACAATTGAAACACATGCTTTAGAACAGCCATATAATAGAAACACATATCTAAGAACTGTCGAACTTTAGAAACACATAATGAGGAACTGGCATTTCTTAAAACATTCTGTCTTCTGTGTTTCTACAATATATGATTCTAGCATCAGACAGCACCTCTGGTGTACAGGCATATAGGTCACACATAAGTAGGTAGATATATCAAACTAATTTTCGTAGATAAAGGATTGTGGCAATAAAATGACAGACCATAATCTAACAGTAATTCTGGTTATTGAACTGAACTGAAGAAAGACAGTCTAATATAGGCTGTTTGCCACGAACTGAGCACTCAGCAGAACTTGTAATTAGTTAAAAATTTGTTTTATTACGCCAATATATATTAACTTTTGAGAGCGTTGAAATGTTTATGCAGGTTTTTAGTTGCATGGAAGTTTTCATATTAAAAATAGTAAAGATAATTGCAAAATGGCGGAGGGAAACATTTATGCAGTGCTCACTTTATCGCGAATGGCTTATACTATACCTTTTGCTTCGCTGAAGTAGACATTTATCCTCTCGAGCTGAAGGTCACTCTCCCCTCGGAAGTCTCCATTAGGGTTGACGCCATGCTCGTCGCTGATTACTTCCCAGAACTGACAACATACAAATAAATTGCAGCGAAAAAAATTGTGCACCTCAACTTCACCACAAATTTCAATCTTGGTACCACTTTTCTGTGTTTGGAGTTCAAAATGCATAGCACTATGTGTGTCATTCTCATTCTCGTAATGTAGTCAGATTATGTGAAAACATACTTGGGAAAAATTCGATGCAATAGGATTCTTGTTTATGATCATCGTTAGATGTCAAATGCCAAAACAAAAACAGTGAAGTGATAGAGAAAGTGTTTAATGACTGAATGCAGGCGAGAGATAATAAACCAGTGTGGTTCTACGAACGATTAAGTCGACTTCAGTGTTACTTTTATATATTTTGCTAAAGTTAGGAAATCCAGTGTTGGGTCGATGGCGAAACCTATAGAGACAAGTGCTGTTTTTTGTGTAACACTCTAAGCAACAGTATTAACAATTGATGTTCCACGAACATGGAAGAAAGTTTTTTTTTTTTTTTTTTTTTACATTATACATTTTGGTTGTGAAATTAACTCATCAGTTCATGATGACATATAGCATAAATTTCTTGTCTTGTCTTAGTTGTTCCATCAAGTTGGAACATACCACTACCAATAGTTTGATATAGACTGATGTTCTCTTGGCGAGCGCAAAGGAGCGATCTGCATCCTAAGGCACCAACCACATGGGTTTTGGTGGGGAAATTGCCAACACCTGAAGTGCCAGCTGCTCGCTGTTGGTGAGGGCCCCTCTGGATCCTCTGCACGTTTTTGTTGTGTAGAACCTGTTGAGGTGCTGGTCGGGAGTCTAGTTCCCTAAGGGCCAATAAGTGGCCATGGTCGAAATAACTCACAATATCAATGATGTTTCACTGCGATTTATTGCGGTTAAATCAACACTAGCACAACGCCTGCATCTGTGTGCACGTAAGCGTACCCCACTCATCAAGCCTGTGGGTGGCTGAAGCTGCAAAGCACGTACACTAATTACTTGATTATGGAAACTCCTCTACTCCTGGATTCAAACGAAAATGATTAACGTTCCGAGAAAAGTAAACTGGCTATTGATACTAACGTGGCTAAGCAGACAAAAGTTGTAGGTCAAGGAGCTGCAGTGTGCATGGCACACTGTATCGCGCCTTGTACAAGACTGAAGTGTCATGGTAGGCACCCTTGCTAGGTAGTGGGGGTGTTTGTCAAAACAATCTCGTGTGACCACTTGTTGGAATTAGGGGATAAAACGAAACATAAAGACACTTGGAAAAATACACAAAACACGTACCAGCCATTTGAAACAATAATACAAGTGTGATTGCTGAAAAACATATATATTCAAACACTCAGGTAAATTACTTTACAATGCCTTCTGCTTCGGTTGTCTCTCAAAGTCCGAGCTGGCATGAATGGTTAAGAGATTACACACAAAACACTTTGATTTAATAATAAAACACAGGTACTGAATTTAAAGAAATCACTTGGCACACTTTGTGCTATCTTTGGTTTCGTCAGGTTGCCACTCTGGGCCATACTCTGTGGTTCAGAGTTGTGTAGCGATTTAAGTTCACTTTTTACTTTCTATATTTGTCGCTGTGTTGTAACTATTACAAAATTAAGAAAAATATGCTTGTTAACGTAACACTGCTGAATTTGTCTACACATGTCTGCAAAACATGTCCAAAACTGTTTTGGAATTTCATCTTGTGTATGTATCCTGATGACTAAAGCATACTCTGCTTATTTATGTTTTCTTGTCTTATTTTTATTTTTAGTTTTCTTTTGACAGTCATTTATTTCGCAATGGAGTATGTCCAAGCAAATAAATCCAGTCATGCACTCCCATTGCACAGTTCTTTCAAAGATCAGTCCCAAATAGTATTATTGAATGTTTCTATAATTATTTTCAGACATACAGTTTTCAACTGCCCAGGAATTCGTGCTACGTTACATTGTGGTAATGTGTAGGTTAGCTCTTGAATTTTTAGGAAGGAGCGGGAAACCCTTGAACACACTTAACAAAATTTTTATATTTAAATCCATTTTAAAAATTTTTTGCAGAATTTGATGCGGCATGGCTGGCTGCGTAAGCGAGACCATGTTGCCGGCATGGTGTTTCTGTGACATTTGAGGTTAAACCTGACAGTTGTTAATTTAAAAATATTTAAATACGAACAAGGTTACCCCTGGCATTTAACTTCACTCAGCAAATGTGGGTGCGACCCTATGTTTTCACACTTTGCCCGAAAGTAGCAGCACGACACTCGCCATGTAAACGACTGTTTACGGACGTGAATACGTATTGGGCACTTTCCCTACAATTGCTAGGGGTCTCTCAGCACCGACACACATTTTGGCACCACCTGGCATCACGGGGGCGGCGTCTGGATGCCGATTTCTTTTAGCGCCACATGGCTGGGTACTTTCCCTTATGCGGGTGCTGTACTGCCTGCATCGGCTGTTCCAGTGTAATAATATATATTATTAATATTAATAATTAATGTATTTAATGTAATTATTGTATGTAATAATGTAATTAAATATAATTTAAAAGTTATTGTGTAAATATTTAGAACTGAAGTAGAACTGGGAGTCAGTCTGGTAGCTCCCCCATACATTATTTTCATATTCAGGCAGAAAGGAAACTATAATATGATCTTTAAGGCTAAGTCAAGAGCACACATGAAGGAAAGCACACACTTACATAGTCTTTGATTACAATATATGATATTAGGTCGTGCCTTCGATGATGTTCAAAATGATTTTGGCTGAATAAAGTGATCAATGGCTTCTGCTGTTTAGGGCTAAGAAATGTAAGCTTACAATACAAGGACAGGATAATTTTATGGAATCTGTACAAAGAAGAAATGGCGGTGGACAGTTGTAGCTGTCGAAAGGAACATCGAAAAGGGGACCCAGCAGGGATGTCCATGCTCGCTATTGCCTGTTCGGTTCAATGTCAGCATACGTAAGGGACAGAACAAGTTGAAGAAAAAACAAAACATAGGAGGAGATAAAATGTCATAGCGAGAAAAAATATATATTGAGATTAGCTCACGATTCCTCGCCAAAGGTTTTGGCGGCCAGTGGAGCCCTCAGTACATTTTGGGTGCCTGTTGGGAACTAACACAGATGAAAATACTGGAAAAATTCGGTTTAAGTAGTTACAGAAGTCAACCAGTAAAATTAACAAATAGAATACAAAAATACCTCTATAGTCTGCTTCATATAAATTTGGTAACATTTGACAGCTACTTTTGGGCAACACTTTTACCTATATATTTTGTGATTTGTAGCACAACGCAAGACAAAAGTGTACAGTACAAATGGTGAAATGAACATCTCAAGTTCATTTTTTAACTAAAAAAAGGTTTTGTGCACGAACACATGTGAAAAATACATTTTACATATGTTCCCATTGTCTCTTTATTAAATTGTTTGCAAATGTCTTCCAATACTTTTCCCGCATTCTTAAATGTACTTGTGTGTATTGTATATTGTATTTTATGAAAATGTGTCGAAACAAATCTTCCATGAATTTCCACGATGTTCTACACAGCATTGGAAACACAACAGTTTACAAAAATTTCTTTATTTAAATCTATCTTGTGCTTCCATAATTATCACGCTAATTTTTCAGTGTATACACATATGTATCTTTTGTAATATATATTTGCTTGTTGTAAATGTCCCTGTTCTTCCCACGTAACTGACCCCTAGTGATGGCTTCGTGCTGGAAGAGAGTTATCATCGTAGCCTGTACAAAGAGACACCCTGCGATACATTCTATTTTTCAGTCTTTGTTTCACCAGTTATGTAGTTTTACAACAGCGTTAATTTTATAATTTACCGGAACATATTTGCCTTGATTTCAACAAAGAGGCTCTCCCACCCCTGTTGCTTGTCACGCCCAGGAGCCTATCTCTACAAAGTTACATTTTACACCATCGGCTCACGTCGCTTTTGTTCCCAGTTGCCTACTGGGGAGGTTTAGGCCCTGGGTTCATGCTACTGACTCTGCTTTACATTGTGTAAGTTTTGTATCAGTGTTTGAGTGTCCTTGATTCACCTCTGTATGTTACCTATTGGGTTTATCACCATCCCATCCTCTGCGATTTGTGAGGTATGGGACCTAATTCCAATTTCTAAAATTAACATGGTAGGCTATGTGAGTGGCTTAGAACTCACAGCACAGAAATTGGCTTACTGCCATCTCCTCAAGAAATGACACAGGCATCAATAATCACAGATAATGTAGTCCTCGCCTCAAGGCTGTCAGCCACATGTCTCAAAATCAAGACCTCATCGCTCAACTATAATGGTTTCCTCCGTTGCTTCCCACCTTTCATGGCATCCTGTGCAGCTCTAGTTATCCCTCATCCTTTGCTTATCACCCACCGATCCTGCCTCGCATGTTCTTGACACCACTCCAAGTCACCCATATCCTTCCCGGCATATCAACATGTCACTCGTTCCCCCTAATTTATGTTCCATTCTCTCCCGACATGTCAGACCTATTTAGCAATAACTTATGGTTTTTAGATTTAAAGCAAAATCGTTTATGTTATCTTTGACAGAGTCTGGCATTACCTCCCGAGTCCTTGTTGCCTCTCCTACCGCAGCAGTAACCCAAGGTATGTTATGGCAGACACTTCTGGCCCTCCCGCAGTACTAGAGACCACATCGGGTACAGCCAAGTTGCCTCAATGGCTATTTACTGTATTTGTCTCTTTTTGCACAATTTATAGCTGAAATATATTTTCGGCCACAGAGTCCATTAAATACTTTATAGATATTAAAAAATGTTTGCATAGTATTTGTTACATTCTGGAAATGTTATTTATTCATAAGATTATGTACAACATTTGTAATTCTCATTTCACCCTCATTTCACTTTAAGTAATTTCAGTTTCGGTGTGCCCAGACAGCCCACGCTGCTTCCATGGTGTCAAAGATCGCCAGTCTCTCTTATATGGACACTAGGGATGGTTATGTGTCATGCGGTTTGGCAGACTACAACTTTTGCAACCAACCATTTGGCTTAAAATAGTCCATTTAATTCTTTGGAACATTGTGATATTTTTGTCCGCCTAGTACATCATCCTTTGTTGAGATTCTTGTCAGACCGGATATAATCATCACATATTTTTTTGCATACACGAGTGGTGTTTTCGCACAGTAAGTCAGCCAGTGCGGGGCTAACAGCAACATGTCTGCTTTACTTGCATCACCACATCACAGTCGTTGCAATACTTCAGCTGTTCAACTGAATTGTATGTGTGTTCAGTAGCTACATTATTTATGTACCCGCTTCACTAGGAACTTAAGGCCAACGATATACATTCGCCTTTGTCTCCATATGCACCACAATGCTCCAGTGTGCTTTGTCTTTTACATAATTTTCTAGTGTCGTATGTAATCATAGAGTTCTGTTAAATTCAGTAATCTCAGCATGTGTAATGTTGTGGTGTGAAACGGCCAATAACAGTTCTAGCTGCATTAAATCCTGATCCATTTATGACAGCGGATACAGGGATTAGCCCAGCTTTTGACCACGACTTTGAAGATCCAAGCATCTCGCACTGGCCCAAGAGCCAAACAAACATGCCAGCTGGTGCCCACAATATTAACTTCATAATCATCACTGAATTCCCATCCCTGTAGCACAGCATGCATCAAATTGGCTTCACGAATATGGGGTTATCCCTCGCCTAAACAATGACCGACATCAACTTATGCATAAATAAAAAATAATTAAAATGTTTAAAAATTTCATTCTACATTGTTCACTTCTCACACTATAACAGCTACTAGAGGAAATTTTTCAAATTTGATTTTTTCTTAACACAACATATTTCGTACAATTTCGGGAGGACATAAAAAAATTATTTAGAAAACATTTCATGCCAAATTATTAGCCATTAAACAACTGTATTTGTTTAGTATGTATTATATTCTTGAAAGTATTTTTCATGGAAAAGTATCAATGACCAAGCAAAATTGTTTACAGCAATTATGGGAAACTTGGATTTAATATAAAATAAGTTAGATATTATTAAATCCAAATAATGCATTCAGTTGCCTACCTTGATGCCTAACTGGTTGCCACAATGACCGGCTTGAATTGAAACAATTTCACGCATACTGGAATTTAGATCGTTATACCAAAATAAAAATGTTAATGGAAGAACAAGTATGTCACATTCGTCATCAGTAACCAGAGATTTATATATAAATAACATGAAACATTGAGTAAAATACTAGAATCAACAACGCACCTACTTCTTGTTGAATTTATTAACTCCATGAAACAAAGAAAATACTATTTTCTTTGCTGTAATACATTTTAATCCACTTAATTTTTATCTACGTTTAAACTACACCTTCTGACCACTGCTGTAGAAGAACAGGTTTGGACACTCGCCTGGAAACTTGACCTCTTTATCATTTGGCTGCAGTTCGCCAAGTTCACGATAGTGCTGTATATCTTTGGCGCTGCAATAAGGGCAGTCGGGCTCAAATTCCCGCCCACTTACTCCCTGCTAAGATAAACAATTTATCAAAACGTATATTTTTATCAATTTATGAAATCAGTGGCGATGCGTGACCTAATTTGAAAGGCAAGCTACTAATCATATTTGAGACTACCAGGATTTTAGCGTTTAAAAATGGAAAGAGGGGGTGGGGGGTGGCTTAAAACTCGGAATATTTGAACTGAAGAGAGAAATAATAAAACAGACTAAAAAGCATGTTCCTTGGCAACAAGCGTGGCAGCCAGTTTAGCTACTGACGGAACGGAAATCATGCTGTAACGGCTTGTACGGCAGCTGTGACCGTATCAGGTATCGCGTCAAAGATTCTTTATAAGGATGCGTGAAGCAAGGAGCCAGCCAGGGGGTGGGTCAGATTGTCATGTTACTATCTACTGAATGCCGCGTTGGCAGGAGAATCATTTAGGGGAGTGGG
>PNEQ01120727.1:6315-35448 GCA_003012365.1 Medauroidea extradentata
TTTACAACAAAACAAAAGATTTAATTCGTGTAGATTCCGACATTAACACTGTAATGTATGGTAACTGCCTACAAATATTATTTCTGTTAATATATTACAATATCGTGCAGTGATGTTTGTAATTTTGTATATTGGTACACACGCAATCGTTTACAGAAAATAAGAGCTGCGTAGGCCCTATCCTGTGTCACCCCCCTGTTTAATACCATAAGGATTTAATATAAAATTTTCTCAGAATTTTTTTTAATTAGTTAAAATTGAACAATAATTTAAATTTTTCTCAAAGTGAAATGCAGTGTGGTTAGAGATAAATATTTGATTAAATACATTTTCATTTATTATTATAATCTAAGAATGTGTCTAAAATAACATATATTTTGGTTTTTCGAAGAATTAAGGCACATCAAATTTTAACAAAACCGTGGAGAAGTTTTGCTACGTTTGCTTCGTTTTAAATATATGATTGTTTCCGTGCTTAATACTGAACTGATTTCCGCTAGGAGTTTATCTGAACGGAAACACTCATGCTATTATGCAGATGTGTTTCTGTTCGTGCACATTCGCTGTACGTTTTAAGATCTGCCACAATCGTTTTCAAAATATAAATATCATTTTTCACATATTGGTTACGCAGTTAAAACTATGACAGATGGATGCAGTGATTATCCTATTAACGTAAACATTTTAATTAAAAGTGTTTTAAGCCTTCCTTGTGTAACGTTTTCCTGCATTTATACAGTGGAAATCTACTAATTTTTTTTTTTAATTAAGGTACATGTCGGAACTAGTTGGTCAATATAAAAACTTTGTTGGAGCTGCCATGCTTTTATTAATAGAATTTTGAGTTTTAAAAAAAGTTTCATTGTAGTTTAAGGCTACCCGGCAGAAATTTTTAGATATTTTATATTGATTCCAATTACTGTTCAATTTGAAGATTTTATATCGTGAATTTTTAACCAATAATTTTGGCAGCCAGTAGTTTTTGTATGTTTACTGATATGTCAAAGTCGAAATTGTACTAATATTGGAACTCATCCAAAGCAAAAACTAAATTACGTACAGAAATAAAATAAACTACAGCAAACACAGATGCCGTGAGGCGCTTTAAAAAATATGTACAAACACGTATGTAAATTATTTTACATTTCTGAAAAATATTAAAATAAAGTAGATTTGTGTTATTTTCACAAATTTAAAAAAAAGCCTCTTTCCAATATTGAAATTAATATCTTCATTAAGTAATACGTGACATGTTTTGTCACTAGGAAATACCTTACTTTCGTCGGTGAGTAGCTAAAGTTCCAGAAAAAGTAAAAAAAAAAAACTTATTTTGACGGGTTATTATGCAAATCTTTACGACTAACTATAATTTATTTTGAACGAAAATGTGTTAGCAGTAATGTCAACGAGAATAAAGGCAGTCGGTCCAAATATTTAAAAAAAGTCAATGTAATATGTCTTCCGAGTGGCGTTGAATATAAAGTAAAGCTGAAAAACTTATTTGAATTATGCACGGTTTCAAATGTCAATAAGCAATTTCTAAAAAAAAAAATAAATAAAAATTTTATTCTTTAAGCAATAAGGTTTGACAACATTATATACAAAAATTGTTTCTAGAGCGAAGCGTTCGTTCAAAAATATTTTTTGTGCCGAAATCAAAACTATCGAATTTCGGCGTCTGTAATTACGCCTCGAAAATTACGTTACTAGGGCAAAATATTAACTGAAATAATTGGCAAAACTGTTTTCTAGCGCTTTATTTAAATTTATTTCTAGAAACCTGGTATTTTTAATTAATGTATTTAACACTGCGTACGAAAACCTGTAGAAGAACAGAAAACGTTTACAAGAAAATAGCCATGGTAGCAAGCACTGCCTCTGGCCAGATTTTGGTACAGGAAGTCACTGATAAAGCTAACTCCTCCCTGGGGATCTCAATAACGCATTTCTGCAAACCAAATCCACGTATATAACTCCGTTTCGAATAGATGCAATAAATGTGACAGTTCATACAAGACCAACACGTTTGGTCCTAAATTCCTGAGACGTTAGTTTCACTGTAGGTGCAGTAAATTAATGTCATCCATCGAGACAGACATTTCATGTAACTAATATCATCAGAACTGTATAATTTTACTGAAGTTGCGTAAAGTGAAACGGTCTACATTCCTGTTGGGATGCAGGCGTCCTCCCAACCTTACTTCAACAGCCTATTGTCCTCTGCAGCAAGGGCTGACCCAAGTAATTTTGCTACACCGGGCCATTCACTTAAGGGCGCTGCCTCCCTCAACGATAAGAATTCACACGTTATATTAAATTCGGTTGTTCTTAGTCACCTAAAAACAAATATATAGGCCTACAGGATGTACAGAAACAACCCCATAATAAGCATAGGCCTACACCGCGAATCCTGCGTTAAATTGGAAACGAAAATGTAAGTGGCAAAGGGTTGTTCAATGACATTGTACATGCACACTGTGAACACATAGTCTTGTAGTTAGTCCCCTCTTGCGCTCCACGGATATCTTACTACTACTGTTCTGACCTGCATATTATGAGCACAGCAGTCCAAACATGATCCTGAGTTTACTTGACGTAACATGCATAAATTATACCTGTACGTGGAACGCAAGAGAAGACTATTATGTCTCCGTGCAGTGTTGCCACATTATGTATGTAAATTGTCGTCGTGCTAAGTTTTACCACTTATATTTTCTTTTCCAATTAAGCCCAGGATTAGCGCGGTGTGCTTATTTATTATGCTGATGTTTCAGGACATCCTGTGTGTGTCTCTCTCTCTCTCTCTCTCTCTCTATATATATATATATATATATATATATATATATATATATATATATATATATATATACACACACATATATGCGCACCAACTTACTTTATTTGCTCATATTTGCGCAGCCTACATTGCTTTAATACCGTGAGAACAATGAACAATTAAGTATATTATCATTCTCATTCATATTTTTTCTCTAAATGTTTATTTATGTGGCACTATTTTGCTCATCTTAATGCAGAATTTGTTTCTATCCGAAAGCGATATCTTAAAAGATGACTCAGCCTCTCGTAATAGAACGTCACAAAAATACCTATCCTTGAACTAAATTTTTTTTACGCGGTCTTTTAACCATTTTTGCTGCCTGCTCGTGGCCGTTTCTACTGTCTTTGAGGCATAGACAGAATTAAACTTATTTAAAGAAATTTACAGTAGGTATACATTTGAAAGGTACAATTTAATTCCGATTGGAGATAAGTAGTGCCTTCACAGTCACTCTAGCGACCTGTGGTTTGATCCTCTAGTATTTTTTGTCAAACATATCGCACCATATTTTCTTTCTTGTGAAAATCATGTTCGTGTTTCGCAAAACTTTCATGATGGCTTGGGCAGCGGTCTGCCTGGCTTACCCTCAGGACCAGCCTGTCTGTAGCCTCGGAGACAGCTCTTTCCGAGTGAGACATGTACAGGTTTGCTGGAGACTACGACTTAACCCGGCTGAAGAGTTGTGTTGTCTGGCTGCACAGCTATACAGTACCTGGTGCAGCAGCAGCAGAGGCCAGGCGCACACGACGGCTACCAGTCGAGCTACGGCCGCCCGCACGTGTACTACGCCTACCCTGGAGGCAACAACCACGTCTTCGACCAACAACAACAGCAACAGCAGCACGACAGCTGGCCGCCCGAGCCGGACATCGTGTTCCTGAGGCCCGGCGGCTACCGGCCCGGCTTCCAGTACCACAACAACAATAACAACAACAATGACGGCGACAGGCCGTTCCCCTACCGGCCAGGCCACCACTTCAGCATCGGCGTGCTGACCCCGGCGCGGCCCGACATCGGTGGCAATATCAACATCATCACGAGCCACGGGCCGGACAACTACCGACCTGTCCTCACCATCAGCCCCCCGGTGAGGCCCACGCAGGCCTCAGGGACCCACCAAGCGCCCCTCGCCACGCCCGGGTACCGCGGTAAATACCGGCCGGCTCCCTGGTGGAAGGTGCATGGCTGGAGACTTGAACGCCCGAGCAAGACACGAGCCCTGCATGAAACACACCACCTCTCTTCTTAGCTGCACCGGGCTCATCGTCTAGTAGTGGTGTGCACCTCCCAGACTCTTAGAACATAGTTTATTTTAATTCTTTTTAGTAGATATGACTTCCACTTGTATATATTTTGGTTCTAACCCCTGTACATAGTTTCTAACTTCGTTTACACTGCCACTAACATTGCTGTAAATATCTATTCACTAAATTTAATTTAATATGTACTGAAATTACCAAGAAACGTTTTTCTACGCCACAAGACAATTTTAACCAATTTTAATGTCTCTGTTTACAGGTTGTGGAGAACTATACACAAGGAGTAATCGTATAGTTGGTGGTCATAGTTCCAGTTTTGGAAGTCACCCATGGCAGGTACGTAAAGTTTATTATTTATTTATTAACCTTTGAGCACAACGTATATGTAGGTAGTTACCATACGATAAAATAAAAAAGTGTTAAATCTAAAAATAAAAAAATATTAATTAAACTAAGCGAAATAATATTTTTAAAAAACGTTAACATAACAGCGTGCAAAATTCTTGTCATTCATGAAAATGAAAACATGTTACATAGTGAAACCAATTCCTCTGAAATGTGCTTCAGTTTCTTACATCAGTACATTGGATACAAGTTACAGGTATTTAAAAAAAAAAAAATCAGTATTTGTAACCCACAGTAAAGTTGGGGAATATCAAGCCTCTCTTCGGTTAAGGCTACTTGGAATAATATATCTTCTGTTTTTGATTTGGCCTATATATTTTGTAATATGAGTAAGTCATCAACAACGTGCAGGATGTAGCATTGTATACAGTCAGTATTGTTTGGTTATTGTTGCGTATATTGTACCTGTGACCATCTGACTTGCTTCATCAGAATGGTTACAGGTCAAAAATTAATAAAATTAAGGTAGGCATTAGGCAATGAAGGTGTAACAATTTAATAACACTTAAGAAGATATATGTGTCATGTCGAGCGGAAAATTTAGCGAAATCCCCTTATATGTAACTTGCAGCGTAAAATTAAAATTTCGGAAATGGCGAGTACAGATTCCCCTTTAATTCTAGAATACAAATCATTTTAATTTTATTATTTGTTTACTCCCGTACAGTTCAGAGACGAAAGGCGTTCAGCAACAAATACATGTAACACTACACATCAATTTACATTATTACTTAGTAAGAAGTAATTAACAAGTTGATGAAATAAAAAAATATATAATATAGTCTTCGTTATAACAAATACATGACTGCACGTATAATTCACAACTAACGTAACATTTTTTATACTTTAATTACACAAAGATAAATAAAATCAACCATGCTATTCCAGTGGACTTGAATTTTGTTTGTTAGGGTAGTACTTTCATCCGCTGGTCATTCCACAGATTGTCTGCTAAAAAAGTAAACGATTTTCTGTACATAGGAATGCCATGAACCGGGACTCTCAAACTGTTTTTGTGACGTGTAAAATGTCTATGATCAAATATGAGCACACAAACAACACAGACACGCGGAAGTTGAACGTTTATTTATAGGAAGCACTTTCTACATAGACGCGCAGCACACCCACAACAATATAGCACATGTACGGCGCACAAGAATTTAACAAACTTTCAACTTTTCGTGCGTTGCGTGCTGTGTACTACTGTGGGCAGCCAATCATCAAGAAGGGCGGTACTACACTTGCATATATACATAATTATGTTTTATTATTGATTTTTTTAAGTTAATTATTTTTAATGGTGCCGGAAGAACCATAACGAATAATTTGCTTTTTATTGAATGGTGAACGCGGAATGTAAACAAAATTAACCATATAAGTAGGTAGTGTCTCAAGTTCGGATGCGTCTATGTTAATGCGCGAATGTAGCATGGTAGCGTGTGCTATTTCTGTGCGGATGTGCTATGTGTGTGATGTTCGCGTGTTGTTACGAGTGTAGCCTAGTACAGGTATTATTGTTGTGTGTGCAGGTGGCGCTGATCAAGACTGGGTTCTTGTCCAAGAAGTTGTCCTGTGGAGGAGCTCTGCTCAGCAACCGCTGGATAGTCACAGCGGCCCACTGCGTCGCCACGTAAGGCACTATTTATCTTGTCTTCTCTCAAATACATCGCCTTTATAACACAGGGAGGGCCTTAATATCGTACTGCCTATATTAAATATTATTCAACAATAAGAAGAAGGTATTGTTGTGTGTACAATCGTTCTGTTTAATGTAGACAGCAACAATAAGGTTCGGTTGGCGCAACTGTTTAAATTTTCTACAATAATCTGAATGTATAACGATTAATTTATTCTGCACTAGCTATTGCGCACAACTTCGTTCGCTTGGTTTTCACTTTAATGCCTCAAGATGCAAATGTTCAATCTTAAGTACTCCAAATTATATTAAGTAATTCATAAAAATTTGTATTTCAAGTTTTAGTACCTTTTCTAAAACTAATTTTTTTTTCAAAAACTTCTGACTCATTTAAGCAATATTATTAATAATTGTAATAGTATTAAAAGAGATAGAGGATGAAGAAAATTATTTTTATCTTACTAAAAAATATTCTGAAACCAAAATTTTTTTGAAAATTATAGATGGTGCAAAACAATGTTAAAGGTCATTAACGATCATTTTAAAAGCTTTAAAAAAATAAAGAGTTTTTTCATTCAGTTTGTTGCGTTCTACCTCATTGCTCCTTTTGCTTCAAGTATGTTTGATTGTGTGTGTGTGCATATATATATATATATATATATATATATATATATATATATATATATATATATATATATATATATTATTTACTTATTCAGTCATTCATTTTCATTTTTGTCTGAAATCTTCTCATCGTGAGCACGCACAACTTCTCAAAGTTTCACCCCAATCGAATATACTGTATAGGAACGCAAGCCATTACGGACAGACATTCTTTTTCTAAATATAGAAAATAAACAATAATTCATAAAAAAAATTATATTACAGAAAATAGACAATAGGCCTACGTCATGTCAAAGTAACGAAGAGCTATGTTGTAAAAAGACCAAATTAGTAGTGACAGCTAAACCTTATTGTGTGCCGGTTTTAATACGAGTGTTCATACACCAGTCTATAAGATTTTGCATACTGTTATTTTATTTAATTTAATGCCAAGTTTATTTTTGTTACATTACAAATAAATAATGGGAAGAGCTTGTTTCATGTGGTCAAGGAATTGTCGAAGCAAATGTCGTATTTCAGTTTTTCAATATACCAGCATGGTGAAACTTATATACAGTGAGTCCTCGATTTACGTCGTACCACTTTGTGTCGTTTATAAATAGCGTCGCTACTGTTTGAGTACCCGTTGTTCAATTTTAGTAGCTGCTGATTCACAATTCTTACGGTACCTCGTTAACCCATTCATGCGCGTAGAAGTTAACGTTCTTGTGTTTTAAAAAAGATTTGTCTATAGGCTGTAAGCGAGGCTGGTTTGAATCAATTTAAGTCGTTTAAACTTGCGTTGTTGTTTTAGGGACCTAACCCCGACGTAAATCGAGAACTTATTGATGTGTGTGTATATATATATATATATATATATATATATATATATATATATATATATATATATATATATATATACACACACACACACACACTAGCTGTCCCTTTGCGGCTTCACCCGAGTGTACTATAGAAAAGAATAACCAACTTTTAATAATTACGTATGAATTGATGGTGTTACTATATTCTCTGTGTATCTTTAATACAACAAATACAAACAGCTTTATCCAGTCCACTTCGCTGAGTGTACTTTAATTGGAGAACCTCTTTATTTTTAATTCATCTTTATTTCTCTATGATAATCAATAAATGTCCTTTGTAGAGCAACAAACATGTCGATTGCAATTTTTGAGTTATTTCTCAATGGTACATGTACATAATATTTGAACGTGTGAGAGTAGGGCATACTTTGTTCATGAGTTGTAAGCACGTAAAATTTTGCACATGTGGTTTTATTTTAAAAAATATGGTGGCACCTAGTTTTTTTTATAGGAAAGGTTTATTATATGTGTCAAACTATTTCTCTTTGCAGCGAAGTAAGTACTTTCAAAACCGTTTTGTAACGTATGTATGTATATGGGTGTTGCAAAATTGCATGTCAATATTTTCGGGAGCAACCCTCAAGTATAGCTGAACAAAAAAATTTGCATGTGAACGTGGGTTCACACATGACGAACTGTGCATAGCGCGAGATGGATTATATTTCTGTGGAATGGTACGTAGTACAATGAGTTCCGTCCGATTTCTTCTGGTATGTAGCTGCTAAATAGCTGTGATGACATTCAGTAACACGAACCAGTTCGCGCACTACTATGCATGAACTGACTAAGAAGACGCACATAAAGGACATCGATCGTCATCACCAAAAGAGACTTCCCAGTATTTTTGCTGTATTAGGATTAATATAAATGTTTTTTCCTCTTGTTCTTGTCCTTTCTTCTAAGTGTTTTGTGTCGTCACTACCACGCCAGGAAAGCGTTTCCAACCAAGCATTGTTACGTGATTTCCCATAGTCTGGGTGTACTCCATCTCTCCTGAAAGTTTGTGACCGCTGTACCGTTACACCATACATATATATTTTTTTTTTTTGTGACAGGTCGTAAGAAATGGGACCTTAACTTCCAGTACCTCTATGATCATTTTACCATGACTTATCAGAGTAAAATAATGTATGACGTCTTGGATTGGAAGTTAACGTCACTTTTCCCATGACCTGCCACACACACACATGTATGTATATATATTATATGTATGTACGTATGAGAAGAAATTTACCCACTGTGTTGATTTCAAACAGTGTTACGTTCATGTTAACAAGTGCCGGAAATACATTAAGTAGCTGTAATGTAAATAATAAGCAGAGTTTCAAAAGTGCTTACTTTACTGTGAAGGGCCTATACTTACCAACGTACCCTACCGTAGCCAGTCTGTAATTAAAGGTGATGGTATGTCGCAAAAATTTTGTGCCAACATACCCTTGAAAACGGTGCGGTTTCTGGCAACATAAGCGTCTGACACAACATAGCTGTCTGCACACCAGTATCATGCATCAAATAATGCAATAACGGGATTCTTATTGACTCAGTCAAATAGGGTAACAGCTCCACGTACAAACGAAAACCAGTAATATTTTGATAAACTGAACGTACGTTGAAGCCTAATAGGCAGTCAAGTTTTCCGGCGTTAAATCATCATCTCTACATACAATTGAATGGGTGAGGTGAAGAAGGAAAACGTTCCTCATTTTACCGAAAATAAACTTGAGACAGCCAAGTTGTACTTTATATGTAGCTTCATCGATTGAGATAAAGAAAGAAAATATTTCATGGTTTGTTACACTTCTATAGGACTTTGTGTTCTGAATTAAATTGTTAAAGGTAGTTATTCACTTATTGACCAGAGCGTTATGGCATGAATTGGTTATTCGTCACTGGAGTCGCTGCAGTAGTGTTTATTTTGTTAATTTTGTATATTTTATTGTAAATGTAGAACAGTAACGTTGTAAATGTTTGGTTAGTATAGTGTAGGTATAGTGGCATGTAACATAATATTCTTGTAATTAAATGCACTTTTATTATGAAAATAATCATGTAAAATATCGTTTTATCGAACTTCAAAACACCCTAAATTCATTCAGATTAAAAAGGACAATGTTTCTTCAATATAAAAGGTATTATATTTATCAGTTAATGTTGAATTTACGTAAGTCCTAGCAAATCAATGTCTAATTGTGAGCTTTCTCATTCAACTTATAGTTAAGTAGCAAAACAGATCCCATTTTCCCGAAAGTTGGCCGAAGTGGAATTGTTACCATCTTCATCTCTACCAACAATTATTGTAATAGGGCCCAAGAACACAGTTGATTCTTTGATGCGCACTTCTAGAACTTGTGCGTGTTTCAGGACAACAAACAGCAACCTGAGGGTGAGGCTGGGCGAGTGGGATGTACGAGACCAGACAGAGCGACTGCACCACGAAGAGTTCGGTGTCGAGAGGAAGGAGGTAGGTTCCGCCCAGACCCTCGTAACTGGAAAACGAGTCCCTATGGGCGCGGGCAACCGCAGTTTTCATCACCATGTTTTAATTTTTTGGTCGTACCAGATATTTTATTCTTATTTTAGTCACAAAGTGTGACTAAATTTGGCTCTTACGAAATTTTTTTATCTCTAATGGTTTTCACGTTATTGCTTGTTAAAGTAAAATTTTGCATGTTTCCGTTTTAAGGACTACACTAAAACCAACTGATATACCTAACTGATATCATTCACAGTGGATAAAGACGTTGCAGGCTACATTGGCCACGAACATAAATGTAAAGAATAACTTTTTTTATATTTAAATGAAAATGCTGAAATTTAAAATTAAAATTTGAATAATTCAGTACGGTAATTTTATTGAAAATTAAAATATTTTATTTTGTGGTTTAACGTAGCTGAATTTGTAGTCCACAACATCGTTATTCACTGTGAATCTTTTCAGTTTGGTAAGTGAGTTGGTTGTAGTGTCGTACTAAAAACGGAAACTTGCAAATTTTGTACGCAAAATCTATGCGAGGTAAAGAATATTTGTAAAAGAAAAATTTAGTCACTTTTGTGTCTAAAACAAGAAAAATAATAACTGGTACGAATACAAAAATAAAAACATGGTGATGAAAATTGTGGTAGACCACGGCTTTAACTGAATATTGCAGAAGTTTCTCTCCTCCGTCGGAAAACTTATCAACGGAAAATGAGTGTTAAACAAGCGAAACTTAAATTAAACATTAAAATAAAAAACCCCGACTGTAAGTAGGTGAGGAGTAGTTATCCTGTAGATTCCAGGTGATGCTACAGCATTAGGTGAAAGTGACCATGTCATTGTAATATCATTGAAGTCATAGGTTACTAAATTTCGTATCCATCAAACCTGTAGAAGTTTCTCATATCCCTTTAACAACTAGAAAATAACTATTTGGATCAATCAGGCCTGTAAAAGTTTCTCATATCCTTTTAACAATTAGAAAAGAACTAATGGTCTTCAAGCGGCTAAACAGATTTTCTTGTTTTCTTAAATATTAGCTTAGAATATTCTTGTTCAAGTCACCTTTCAAACAAAATAAAAAAACTAAATCCAAACCGGTTCATCGGTTTAGGAGCTACGATACCACTGACAGACACACAGATATACGAGTTAAACTTATAACACTCCTCTTTTTGCGTCGAGGGTCATTACAATAACAACGAAATTAAATCATGTATCAGTAATAACGCATGTCATTAAAAATTGTTGGTTTTATTTAGTACGTTGAAAAGTCAAACGTAACAATGAAAATTGTATTATGAACCTGACAGTTCTAACGTCGATCTCCTTGTTCATGATAAGTGTTCTGACGTTGGTATTAGTTACGGAGGAATTCTAGCCTACTTCGAACTTCTTCGACGAAAATGAGGTTCTCGTTGTTTAACATGAGAGTTAAGACTCTCTTATTATATCGTCGATTAAGAGTTGATATCTCGTACCAGATTAAAAACAAAAACGTATATAATAATCTGAATATCTCGTAAAACAGATATAGTATTAGCAGTACGGTAACTTGTTTCTTTGTTTGAGATTAATTTACTCGACACACCAAAACCTCCAAGATCGAAAATTTTACACAATTTTATATGTTCTACAGTAACTGAGATTTTTCTTATTGCTCCTGTAAAATCAGTCGTGAAAATGCTAATACGAGGTCTCCGTTCTTAAACGGCGATTTGTTCCCTGCAGCCGCCGGAGTACACGACCACGCCGACAGTTCTCCCAACCCCCATAACAATCGGCATTTAAAGACACACAGAAAAAAAAATGAAAACATTCACGACTGAAGAGCAAACTTTCATAAACACTCATGTCCGCCATATTAATAAGAGCTTGTGCCTGACTTTCTATAGTTTCGGCGATAGTTATTTTTTTAAACGTAAACCGGAGACGATATCGTAAAATCACTTTATTTACAACTGGTTTTTACTACGTATTCTTGTTTTGTCAAGACAAAATATATTATGATGGGAGATCATTAGTTTATAAACAAAATTGCATTTTAATATATACATTAGGTCTCGAAAAACTAAATTACACAGTAAATCCAATATTCAATAAAGTTATGGAGCAATTTTATTATACCGGCTCTCTGATAAGTTTAAAACAAATAATTTTCTCGAGAGCCGAGAAACTCTAGGTCCATACCCTTAAGGTTAATTCTCGTACAGGTAAGGAGCTCAGTGATATTAGTTTGGCAAGGAACCGTTCCTGCCACTTTTTGCGCTCGTATCAGCAAGGGTTTATTTTATGTTGGTGCTTATGGAGATTACTCTGTTCTTCGGCAATGTTCGGTTTTGAACCCGAAGTTCTCTCCGTAAGCGCCAGTGTAAAGTAGACTCTTATCGACACCAACGCAAATAGTGGATAAGACCACGATATCACGCCCCGAACTGCAGGCATCTGCTAGCGCCAGAGGATGGCACGAGATGAGGCCCTGTAAATGCCATGGAGAGGCATCGGATTGTGGGAAAGGGAGAAGCGGGAGATTCCCGAGAATACCCGGCAACCAACGACATCGTCCAACACGTTCAACATGCGGAAGTCTAGGACCCGACTCCACCGGGGATCGAACCCGGATCGCCTTGGTGAAAGGCGAGCTGTCTGACCACCAACCACCGCGACCCCATCCATGTCCCTTGCCAAACTTGCCGAACTTGTTATATTTTTGACATTAACATTTTATAGTACTTTATCAATATGACACGCATTTTGTTTACTGAATCTGAGTTTATTAGTTTGCTTCACATTTAAGTTTCTTATTTTGTTTATATAGAGACCTATTTGGTTACCAGAAATGTTCGTCAAGTAACTACAACGGAGCACTTTGATCCTTTTAGAGAGCAGATTTTTTCTTCTACAATTCTTCTACAGAACAGATAGTTTCTTCTACAGTTACTCTGCAGAACACGTTCTTTCGACAGAACATATTATTTATTGTTACAGAGCGTCCACTGTCCACGTAGTCATTTGTAACCTAAAACATTATGCCCGTCACACCTCAAAGTTGATTGTTTCAGGTGGTGACTATCAATGTGACGAACGCAACATCCGCGCAAAAACGTCTGAACATACCATCTCCAGTACACTGCTAATCATATGCTCACAGAAATAGCTATATTGCACACAGAAACAACTCAGCCGTGTTGTTACGGGAATAATGAAAGTTATATTGAACACACTATAGCCTGCTAATGTTCTATATATATATATATATATATTTATTTTTTTTTTCAAATATCTCGGCATGTAAATGGCAGAGTACTGTTTTCAGAGGGTTGTTTGTAAATAGTACAGATTTCTGACGGTGGTGTTGTTGGTTTCGGCAGGTACACCCGCAGTACAGCCACACGGACTTCAAGAACGACGTGGCGTTGGTGAAGCTTGATAGGACGGTATACTTCAAGCAGCACATCATCCCCGTGTGTCTTCCAGACCCGCACACCAAGCTGATTGGCAAGACTGCAACCGTCGCCGGCTGGGGCCGTACCCGCCACGGTCAGTACCAACCTCACGAACATGCCATTGCCTTAAAAAAAATTGTTTCAATTTGTTGCCAAATATCTTCTGTTCAGATTTAATTAAAACTATACACATTTGTTTGTATCTCATTGCCAATTTTGCTCTGAAACGCATTGCAAAAAATAACAAAAACCGTAAGCTCAGTTTGGATTGATCGTTATTCTTCCATTGGTATAATGCGATAAAATGTGATCGTAATCACGTTGCAGGTCATGTAGAAAATCAATTGATTTATTGTACATGTCACGACCGATTCCCCTCACAGTTTCTGTCATTAAGGCGGTGCTCTCACATTTCTACTGGTTTTGCGATAATTATTTGTTTAAGCTTAAACGAAAGCAGATATAAAAATTCCGTTTTGGCGGTTTTGTTTAAAATCTAGATAAGAAATTGTACGGTTTCCACTAAAAACTCAAATAACAAGAATTTCGTTAAATTACATAATTAGCTAAAACCAAAGTACTTACTGCCTCGAAAAAAATCGGCCAAAATTTTAAAGACAACCTTAAACAAAATTGCCAAACATATTTTTTTATATCTGCTCAAGCTTAGACCTAAAAATAATAATATCGCAAAAAAATTTTAAACGGAGATTAATGGTTATGTATCACAATTTATAAATACCTCGCTCTCAGATAGACGTTAAGTCAACTTACCTAACATTCTGTTCTTTATTTAAAGTCGATAAAACGTAAATATTGAAACCGAGCGAGGTGGCGCAACTGTAACACGTTGGACTCGCATTCAGGTGGACCCGGGTTCAAACTCCGGCTCCGGCCATCCTGATTAGAGTTTTCCGTGGTTTCCCTAAATCACTCCAGGCGAATGCTGGGGGTGATTCCTTACCGAAGGCCATGGCCTACTTCTCTCCCAGCTCCTGTCATTGTACCAAGTTGTGTGTCGCTGTCTATAATGACTTCGCTGTCGACGAGATATAAAGCCTGCGTACCTTACCTTAACTAATGAAAAATAAACGTGATCTCGAATGCTAATCGGTCAAAGGGTTGTCGGTGTGTGGCAGGTATCTCGACGGCGCCCACGGTGCTGCAGGAGGTTGACGTGGAGGTGATCTCCAACGACCGGTGCCAGCGCTGGTTCCGGGCGGCGGGCCGCAGGGAGACCATCCACGACGTCTTCCTCTGTGCCGGCTTCAAGGAGGGCGGTCGCGACAGCTGCCAGGTGAGCTGTGCGTCCGGGGAGTCTAGTTCCGAGTTATGCCGTTAACTAAGTTATGTTTAACACTAGTACAAAATGACCACCTTGATCATGTTGAGTGCTGGGTAATGATGAGGCCTGTAACCTACAGAAACCGGACCCCTGGTGAATGTTGAATCGTTATGAGTCTTCGAATGTAATGGTTATTTTGTCCTGGCGACTTGTTGTTCCTGATGGGTCTTGAAACCTACAGATACCAGGCTCCTGGCGAGAACTGTGTCTTTGTTGGTCTTGAAAGGTAATGAATGATAATTGTCTTGGTAAACTGTTGGCATTGATGAGTGCTGGGTCCTGGCGAATCCTGGAACCTATAGATACCTAGCTCTTTGAAAGGCAGTGTCCTGGTGAGGCCTAAAACATAATGAGCACTGTGTCCTGTCAAATAATTTGTTCTGGTAAGTGCATGGTCCTGGTAAGCTTTGGAACCAACATATACCCGATTCTGAGGAGTGGAATGCCCTGGTGACTCCTGAAATATGATGTCTACAGTGTCGTGGTAAGAGTTAACCCTGATGAATCACCATTCCTTGAAGAGAATGACTGCAATGTCCTGGCGACTGCTTGGTCCTGAAGAGTGCTAGGTTCTAGTGAGTTTGGGCATCTTCTGATGCTTGGATTCTGGTGAGTGCTGTATCCTGGTGGTTCCTGAAATGTAACGAATCCTGTATTCTGACAAGTGCTTGGTTCTGATGAGATCAGGGTACTGGAACCCCTACAGATTCCTCCTGGCTCCTAATGAATGCTTGGTCCTGGTGATACCTTGGTATCATTTTTATTCATGACGAAATTGGTGAGAACAAACACAGCACTCGTGAACATTAAATAAAGGTGTACAACAGATAGTTTTAAACTTTCTCTGTTGTTTTCAGTTTTCAAAGTAATAATATTAGATTACCTATATTTAATTCTGCATATGTTTCCAGTGGGCAGAGTAGGTATCTGGGCAACTAATTTTTCTTTTCGTTGCTTGTTACAGTTTTTTTTTTTTCGTATTAAGAATGTTGTAGCAGCTATTTACAGAAAATAACTCCTTTATCTTCAAAAATGTTACCAGAACATCATCAAAGGTACCGCAAAACAAGATAAACACTATCTTTTTTTTTTAATTCACATTGGTTTTGGGATGGGAAATATGAAATTAATAAAAAAGTTTTGAACCATCCAAAACTTAAGACTTTGTCCGTTTTTATGCAGTAGTATATAGGCCTACATGTTCTATTTTGACTAATGTTTTTATATTGAATAAACCTGTTCACCCCAAGGATAGGGTAAATCGGATCACTCACTGAAATTTAGGACTATCATTTTTGTAGAGTCTGTAGAGTGCAAAGGGTCAGTGTTGTTTTTCAACCAACGTTCTTTTAATTTAACAGCCATGTAAAATAGTTTTTGTCTCTCTCATTCTACTTGTAACACTATATGTAGTAATACGTCTTCTTTTAGTCAACTTAACTATTCTAGAATATCTATTATGGTATCAGTATAGTTTATATTAGAACCAAATTTAAATATGGTCATCTTATATAACAATAAATTACTAATAATGAGATATCTTAGCAAAATTTCGTAAAACTGAGTTGTGTTTTAATTTGAACTTCAACTGCCCTCTCCAGATAAAGTCTGGTTTGTGAGAGCTTTCTTACAGGTTGACTGAGGGCAAAACTGGAAAGATCTAGCACAACCTGAAACACCTGTGTGTTCTTAAGAATCTAGTGATTTATTCTTGCTTCAAGTCGATTTTATGCACAACTTGACCTATGTTATGTAGAAATTTGATAGTACCGGGTTTACTTCCAGTTTATACAGCGAATCCTACAAAAACCCAGTAGTTAACATGAAGAGCATCTCCCAATACAGGCTCTATGTTAAATGTCGTTTCAAACTTCGTAACTTTAGATTCCTCGAGGCCCTTGAATGTAAACAAAATAAATTACAAGCAAAGCATACTATGTTGTTTAATTGAATACTGTCAGTCTGTTTATGGTATATACATTATTGGTTTGGTTGACACAGACGTTTTTCTTTTTTGTTGCGTTCTTTCTCGCTTTGCTTTTGTTTTGGTACTCTAGTCCAAGGTTTTTTTTTCGTGTTGTTTCATGTTTTATAGTTAAAAATTTTTGTTTTGATTTTTTTATTACTGTGTATCTCCATCAAAAATTTCACTCTAATTACTTTAAAATTAAATCAGGGTGGCTAATTTTATCGACGTGACTTTGCCTGGTTGCCTAATTGTTCGTGTTGGTGTTCGAAGGGTGACTCCGGAGGCCCTCTGACGACGACCATGGAGGGCAAGAGAGTCCTCATCGGCCTGGTGTCCTGGGGCATCGGCTGCGGCCGGGAGCACCTGCCGGGCGTCTACACCAACATACAGAAGTTTGTGCCGTGGATATCTAAAGTGATGGGTTGACCACGCAGACCAAAGATATGCGAGGACAGAAGCGGCACCACCGTTTGAAAAGTCTTGGAGAAAACTCGACCAGCAGCACTACGGACTGCAACTTCGTCCGTCGACATCATGCGACGTGGAGTTTGGATTATCGAGACCAAGCCACCTCAATAGGCAGCTCTGATCAACCACTTAAACTTTGCGTGCATAGGACGTGCCCTTGGAGGCGTTTACGAAAAGTAACCTAGTAGAATCTACTGGATATTCTTAGTCACGTGACCAGATTTGCTCGATCACCAGTGGTGTTAGCCAGGTTTCTATTGAATCCCTTAAAGAAATTCAGGCTTTAAATATGGCGGGAATTTAAGATTAGTTGTACTTTTTACAGATGTTAAGTTTTTTTACCGACGCCAACAGCAATTGAAGTTTTACCCCTCATTTTATGCCTAAAGTAAAATTGCAGAGTAAAAATTAACTGTATTATGCAGTACTACACAAAAATTGAATATTCATATTTTTCATAATTTCGTACTTTCATTAGGCCTACCCTGTTTTAATTATGTCTGGTGTCTAAATGTTTTACGCTATTTTCGTGTGTATAGTTTTCTAACATCAGTTATCCTGAGCTCTGGCGGGGTAAACCCAGGGTTGATTGAGTATATGATCGAGTTAACTCAGCAAACTATTTAAAGCAGTTGAATTTCAGTCAGGTCAGTTATATAAATAATAAAATTACAGTTTTACTTAAGTCGGGTGAACCGAGTGACTTTCTGTAAACGCCTTGGGGTGCTTTGGTCACCGCTTAACCTTCGCGTTCCTTTAACGTGCCCTGAAGGCCCGAGAGGCTACATCAAACAATCGTAGCAAGGTTACCTACATCAGTAATGCTTTTCTGGTTTCTACTGGAATGATCATATTGTTATTTGTATATGATTGTGAAGCCATAACTAGGACTAAAATGAACGTTCAAATTTCTTCATTCCTTAATAGTACCGATGTCATATAACAATTGGAAACATTTCCGTTTTTGTGCTATTTTTACACAAAAGTTTATTTCTTGTGAACGAAATCAAGAAAAAGGATGGAGGTACTGGACTTTGTAACCTCTGACTGTTCGACTAAGCATATTAGATTAAAATAATTTATTCAATACTGCAGTGTATTTTGCCTGATACCTATGTCGTAGTTAGTTTATGTGAAACAGATAATTTTGCAGTTGATTCAGTTTCGTACTGTTACGAATTATAATTCTAGATGTGAAGTAGCTATGTAAAATGAGACGATCAGCGAAGATAAAATTTTATAAGAGATCATTTTCAGATAAATATATTTTTATAAAACATGTTCTTTAATTTGTTTAATTTTTCTCCTTGTCTCTGTACGTCACGTATTATTCACTACCAACAGTCTTGGGCATACTTACTCTAACCCAAGTAAATATTAGTCTATGTTTTTTTTAGTGATATGTACCGTGAAGCTTTATTTGTATAATAATAAAAAACGCAGTACCTCTACATTTAAGATATTTAATCGAACTTGTATCTCAATGAAAGGATTTTTTATTTAAAGTTGTACTACAAAATTACAGTACATAAAAATAAAATAAAGGAATTTTAAAGCATTAAATATTTTCACATGCACGTATTTTTTTTTGTATAATTGTGTCAACTCATCTCTATAATGGAATATTTTACGAAATGCGCCTTGTGCTTTAAAAAATATGTTAATTCCAAACTTTGTTTAACCTAACATGTACAGTAATTCTTATTTCATCAAACGGTTTTACCGCAAAACCAATTAATTTTTGCAATTCATACATTTTTTAACTGAGCCATTATTCTGGACATATACCAGTGGGAACGACAGTTTATACGTCACTGAAAATCAACGGTAAAACTGAACATTCAAGGACGAAAAAAATTTTCACTAAAACAAAATTGGAAGCCAGAATTTGCTGGTGTTAATAAAGAAGTAGAAACCGTTTCTATACAGACTTTCGGTAGTCAGTCTGTCTGCCTTAAGATGGGAACAATCTCAGTTCCCTAAATGTCGCATCTGTTGTCACTGGCCTGCTATTCTTCTTGGGTTGTCTATGCACGTCCATTCCATTCTTTGGTCACCACTTGTTTACGATGTCAGATTCTGACTTCCAGTGTTGTTTATGTCTATTTTGCTATTAGTTGTTTGTTTAAGTGTGAGTGTCAAGATATTTAACAACAGTCATTTTCATAGGCGATGAGTTCAAAATAATGGTTCAGGTAGTCATAGAACCAATTTCAACAATCGCTTAAACATCACATTTTTAACCAATCGTGTTCGTGTGTAACTTAACACACCTATAGTAAATTTTCAATGAACAGTTAAAACAAATTCTAACGAATCAATCAAGATGCGTGACTGTCAGCAAATTTAAATATTTTATTATTTCTAGAACGGCAGGGAATGAATGTTTCTCAAGTGGCTAGAGAACGAATCAGGTAAAATATTATATCCTGAATGTTCAAAATGGTTTATAGCTATACAACGAACTAGGCAATTTGAAATTTTCACAAAAACATCAATTCTCATACCTTTGCTTCGCGTTAATGTGTCATAAGTATCCAAAAAAGTTACGTTAAACATGTATGTTCTAAATTTGCATACTAATGTTTACACCCGAAACTTTGAAGATTATCATTTCCGATCACACGTTCACTGACAATAAATGCTTGATTTTTTGTTATCAGCTATTCATTCTATTTATTATCACTAATTTCCGAACTAAATAAATGTAACCTTACCTCAACAGCATAGTTTTCTTAACAGGTCTGCGTGTTCAATTTTAGCAGTCACGAAGTTAAAGATAAAGAAACAATATTAAAATTAAATAATTTACAAACCATGAAACATTTGTTTAGAAATACTGCGATACACAAATGTATCAAAAATATTTGTATATATTTATTTTCTGAATTATGGATTTTAGCTATACATTTTAAATATGAGATGTTAATAATTTATCGCTAGCAGTATTCTTCCAGAAATTTAACTGAACGTAATTATTATTTTGAAGAGTTATCTTAAAAACTTAAAGATTGAGAAGTATTAAATTTGTGGGAGTTCCACCCTTTCGCCGGTGACCAGGGCTAGTTTCGCACCATCCAGAGAGACGAATTCAGGCCCTACTCCGTCGTACTGCCCAGCCGACCCGACCTGTTGCCCTGTACAACTGATTCAGCCATCCCAGGGGCGACGTCTTTCAACTGACGAGGTTTCCCAACCGTAGAAGAAGACGCCCGGTAAACGATGACATCCAGAATTTACCAATTACTCATACACAACACTAGCCATCAACAAGCCTAGACAAATATTTAGAACTGGAGTGCCTATATGTTTCTCGTATCGCATTGAGCTACCAATAGATTAAACCCACACATACCCGCCATGTAACGTTATGATGCGAACTGAGAAGCCAATATTGACTTCAACAGCCATATCCAGAATTTAATAGTCGGTCGCTAACGCGGTAAACCAGGTCGTGAACCCACATATTTTGAATGGTCACACCATCATCACTCGTTAACGAATGATAAACGTTTCAAACACACTTTGCTTCTTAAGGTAGTCTAGTTTTGCCTGGTATGGTTCCCTCCGAGCATTACCACTGAGTAGGAAATGATAAACATAAAAGGTCAATTAAAATTATAATAAAAAGAAACCTCGTGTTATTGCTCTCTGGGAATCGGGCATGTTTAACTCCACTGAGGCCCAGACACCGATTCTATTTTCTCTTGCTTTTAAATTAGCCCTAAAATTAACTGTAAGGTAAATAGATAGAGGACTTGACATAACCTTATAAGGAATAAAAACCAGGAAAACCTTACAATATTTACTTCAATACTCAATAAAAAGTTATCCTATGCATAAGACAATGTAATATCAAGTTCGTTTGTTAAAAGAAGTCGCAGTGTTGATATGAAAGTTTGTATTTTGGGACTAAATATCCTTGAAATATATTTACAGAACGTATTGCAGTTTTTGTAAACACTACCCCATTATCACAAATCGCCAACGTTTAGGTTCCTTCAGATTTGTTTAATAGGTTCGACAGTAATATTTTTTGTTCCTCTAAATGTGAGAAGTGTGCCTCCAAAACGTTGACACACAGTTTTGCAACAGACTTTAAAAGGAAGAACTAGAACATGAAAAAGTGTGCCAAGTGAAAACGAATACGTACGTAAACTTGTGAAACAAAGCAGGGTGTTGCAATAAGACGTGCATGTGTCCTTGAACTGTTAGATAAATATTTACTTAAAGCCAGCGCCACAGGCACGTAACTGATATTTCCGAAGGCAACTTCACGCCACAGCTGATAGCAGAGTTCGCTTTGCAAAACACTTCGTGCACGGAGATTATTATTTGCAGGTCGCAGCTGAGTCTTGCAAGAAACCTCTGTGAGTAGCGAGCTGTTTACAATTCCGCGTAGTCATGAACGGACTGTTTCCTCGTGCTTATGAGATGCGCTTTAGACTGAAACAATACAGAGAATGCATTCGCGACTGGTTAAATAGGCTACTCGAATCTCTAGCCAACTTAACTCTAACCCAGACTTACGATTTGTATCCAAATTATTACCGGTCCTTCTAAGAGCTACTTGTTCTTGTTCGAAGTAGGATCTAGTGACATAATATTTGAAGACGTATAGTAACATAGATTTTAAATAGGTTACTACAAACCAGACTGATATGGTGGCGCTGCTTCAGCCAGTAAGTTCTTGTGGAGAATTCTTAGGTAAGCTTGGGACATTTGTAGAATTTAATTGAAAGTCATAACCATCATATGATGTGTTGCTAAACGTCATTATCAAAGTTTAATTAATTTAATTTCGTTAGATATATTCTTCACTTATATTGAGCTTTTATTTTCACGGTTAATTTAACCAAATCCACTTATAGTATATATACGTTGTTTTTTTATGTTTCTATGGTGCTACATATTCACCCAGTACTTCCTATACCAGCATATAAAAATGCAGTCATCATTTTTACACATATGTAGTATGTTAAATTGTACGTTTGTATGTATTCAAACGTCTGTACTCCTAAAGGTGTTGTTATAGAAATCATAGATACTCATATTTTATTTCATTTTATTTATGTCTATGCTTTTATAACATGGGCACTCAATCAATGCCTTGTGCGTGTACGACGTTAAAATTAAAACTACACATTAAGTCCAATTACGGACATTACTTTTTGTATGTTAATTTCCTATTTTTTCCTCTCGCTTCGTGCTTTAAACATTGTTTTAAGTATGCATAGATTTACGAATACAATGATCACCGAGGGTCAGAAATAAAGTTATGTATACACAGAAGTAGCCAATACAGATGAAAATAGACAGAGATAAAAATGGAATGTATCTGTCACAGAAAACTTACATGGAAAATGTATTTCACAGATTTGGTATGGCAGAGCGTAAGGCAGCAAAATCTCCAATTGTGGAAAAATTCACTGGAGATGTCAGTGAACATGAACCATTAATAATCGGCAAACCATTCAAGGAATTGATTGGCTGCCTTATGAATTTGATGACGATTTCTCGGCCAGATTTGTTTTTGTGTGTGAATATATTTAGTAGATATCAAAGCAGACCTACCGAGTGCTTTTGTAAATAACTAAAACGTGTACTTCGAAACATTAAAGGGACACTCAAACATGCTCTATTTTATCCCAATGGAAATTCACAAGAGGACATTGTAACATACGCTGATGCAGATTGGGCTGGTGATGTATCAGATAGAAAGTCTACCTTTGGTTATTTGGTAGAAGTTTTTGGATGTACTGTTTTTTGGCCACGAGAAAGCAATCAAATGTTGCACTCTCATCAACAGAAGCAGAGTTTGTTGCATTGAGCGAAGCTGCTTCTGAAACATTGTGGACAATGGGGATTTTATCTGAAATGAAACTTAGTGTGAAGAAACCAGTTTGTTTGTTCTAGGACAGTCAATCGTGTATTCACTTGTTGTCTAAAAACAAGTACCGTAGAACGAAGCACTTGGAAGTCAAGTATTATATTTTATGTGATTTGACTCAGAAAGGGGTTTTTTATGTTAAATATGTTTCAACAAGTAATCAAAAGGCAGATATTCTTACTAAGCCTTTGGGCACAACTAAATGTTGCTTGTTAAGAAACTATTTAAATGTTACTCTTAAAGAATAAGTATGATAACCAATGAATTATCTGAGGAATCGTGATTGTTCGAATGTATATTTATAATTTTAGATTGTCAAATTGAAGGGGGGGGGGTGTTATAAAAGGGCAATTTGTCATTAAGTTTATTCAGAGGTTGTCTAACATGAAATTGTTCATTTTTGCTGTATATAAAATGTTATTTTGTCTTTGGAATGTAATGGCTATAAAATATGAATTTGCAGCCACATCACGGTCTAAGAGGAAGAGGTCTTGACACTGCCTATGCTCTCCAGCAAGAGAAAATGACCCCTTCATGTCGCCGAGCGCTAGTAGTAATTTGGTGGAAGATTTGTCTTGCTTACATCTCGCGTTTTACCGGTTTTTGCAATTATTTATGTAAAATAATGTTAATAAGGTAAGCTGATATAGTACATATATGTTCCGTGTGCATAAACGCATTAACATATGTGGAACTGTTTATAAAAGTAGTCTGAAAAAATATATTATGTATTTTTGTTTTAGTTAACCCATTTGAACAAAAACTATCATTTCGTGCCCAACAAAATTTTAGAACCGTTGATATGTGCGTCTACATGTAAAAGATTGAAAAACTGAATTTTATGGTTTAAAAAAATATGTTCCAATACAAAATTATGTTCCCATTTTTTTCTTCGATATAATACTCGCAATTCCGATAACAACTTTACATTTTAAGCTAAGCCAAATACAAAAACAAGATAAATCTTCCACCAAATTACTACTAGCGCTCGGCGACAAGAAGGGAGTCACATTTTATTCCTCAGTGTCAAGACCTCTACCTTCATAGACCGTGAGCTACATTAAATATTTAGATATCTGAATCTTTTAGTGGTTGTGTTTTTTTCTATGGTTAATACTATGAACTTCGGAATTAAAAGCCGCTGATCATCTCTCTGAAAATCGCCATTGAAGCTGTTCATAGTTTAGGACGTAGCGAAACGTAATATTTACTACTGCTATCGTAAACTAGTGACGCTATACCTACGGCAGTATCTCGACATAACTTTTTTCTGTGAGAAGTTTGAGATTTACTGCTGTGAAATCCACCATTCTTGATGCCACCGGTACCGTAGGAGATAATGATTGTACATTCCTTAGTTTGTATTCTTACCTCGAGGGTTATTTTGCAATTGCTGTGACAATTATCAAAATAGCAGAACCGTATTTATAAGCTTAGCCACGAATTTGTGGTCTGTGATAGGATGTTTTAACATTCACTTATCTTGAGGTCCTACTGGAAAATCACACACGTATGGTGTCACAATAACCTTATACTGATTGGTGAAGTCAAACGAGCGTCTTGTCTTTTTAAAAAAAGACACGCTAACAATAACCATGAAGCATAGCTGCCGAATATTTTCGTGACAAACACTTGGCTCTGTTTATAAGTGTACAATAGCGGTTCAAACAATCCCGCAGTTTTAAAATACAACGAAAGATAAAGACATAAACTCTGAAAACATTTCACGATGCCCAAAAAAGTGTATTTACACTTAGAATAGTAGTACAAATTGTGTTACTGGACATAAAACTAATATGCGTGTGTAATTTTAATCACTGTTCAAAGTAAGTTTCAGGGGTACATGTAACTACCAACGCTGTATTTATTGTTATTCCAAGTGTGAGCAAATTTTCGGGCTTATATAACTTATATGAGTGTGCCTGTGTGTGTGTGTTTTGCATAGTTGTCCGTTGGAGGAGGGGAACTTCGGTAATCTTCGGTTAAGGACTTGTTTTCGTATTCCAGTTACGAGAGTCTGAATTAAACCGAACAGTGAATGCGGATTAATTGAAGTTATTGCCAGCTGCTTGCGTGCCTTCCATAGATCCTACATCATGCTGAGATGGTCAATCCTGGTGGTGCTGCTACTAGCGCTCGTGGCGGTCATGTCACGCAGATGCACCAAGCAGTGCTACCAGTGCGCCGCGGAAAACTGCCTTCAGAACACTACCAACTGTACTTGCTGCGACTTCGTCTGCCCTTAGCAGGTGGGTCACGCAATAACACGATGTGAATACATAACACAACGAGCCTATAATAACACAACGAGCATTCACTAACACAACGAGCCTATAACAGAACGAGCATACAATAACAATAACAAACATACAAAAACACAAACATGCGATATAAAACTTTACTCACATTATTATCTTTTTGATAGGTAATTAAGTGTGCTGAGGCCAAAATTATAACAAAAATGCCGGATTACGCAACATTTTTCCACAAAATTACATTGTTCCTCCCAAGTCGGGAGTCGAACCCGGAACCCTTGGCCCACCGAATAAGTGCTCGAATTACTAAGCCAAGCGGTCGGACATGTTCATATTTACAATTCATAGAAATAAGCTCAGAAAAGGTTTCTTTTAAAGGAAATATTATTTGGAAACTGTAATGTAGGTCAATTTTGTTACGAAAAATCATCTTAAATATCTATCAGTTGAGAAGTAACTTGCCTAAGTCTGACTCTCCACTTAGGCCATGCTCTCTTTGTTTTTACTTTTTAATGATAATTTTTTTACGACTAAATAAGAGCAGATATAAAAATCTGTCTGGCAGTTTTGTTTAAAATCATCTTCTCCATGTTGGCTGAGTTTTCGACGCAGTAAATACTACGGTTTTAGCCAGTTGTGTAATTAACACTATTCTGGTTAGTTGAATTTTTAAGTCGAACCCGTACAATTTCTTTCTTTGAAAAAAATTAGCTGCCAGACAGATTTTTATATCTGTCCTCATTTGAGCTTAAGAAATTAATTATCGCAAAAAACCGTATAAATTAAAGCGCATGGCCTTAAGGCTGGTCTGCAATCGACTTGGCTTACACATCATAACAAACCTGGCGTACAAAACGTTGCACAAAAATTTCTGTTGTCTACATGTAGAGGTGTATTTGAAGCGGACCAGTCAGGGTAGAGTAAATAATTGGGATTTAATTTCAAATAGCCCAGAAAATTCCGTACATTTGGGTTGGCTACCGTGTTTGTTTTGATTTCGGACGAATGTTTATGTTGTATACCATAGCGGAATGCACTTTAATTATTATTATTAGTTTAATCATGTAATATCGTCAAACTCTACCTCTGTAAATATAAGGTAAATGTAATCTTCAGTATTTATGTTTGAAACGCTCGTAACAACCTTGCGTGGCTGGAACGGCCACGTCGTGTATTATTTTGTTTACATAAAAACCGGAAACAAACCACTTTTTCGTGCCTACATAACAAGTCAAGTACAGTCATTTAAATGTACGTAGCACCTGAATTGACAGCATAGTAGTTCCGGTGATGCTTCTCATTTTGATTGGCTTACGTGAAATGCTTGGCCAAGCAGCAAGCGACGCTATGGATTCTACACTGCGCCATCTGCGGATTGGAGACGTTCTCATATAAATGTATCAATTTATGTCCGCATGCCATGCAAGTTAATTATGCCAAGTCTATTGTTGATGAACATTTAAATGATGTGGCTGCAAGTATGGTAGGCAGTGTAATTAAGTGCAAGTTAATGCGTACTGCAAACATTATTTCGACATTATCTACTGAACTGCCGTAAACCAAGGTTACTCTGTGACATCATGGGTGACTGAAGCCACTCAAAAAGTACTTGCAATTAGGTTGTTCGAACAAGAAATAACTACGTGTATATGATTTCTGAAAAACATATTATTTTTCTACTTATACTGGCAATCCTCTACTACCTGATGTGCTCGTGGGAAAACGTATAAAAGTTGAACGATACACTTGTATGTTGATAAAATGATTCTGTTCCATAAAAAGCCAAAAGGCCTTCAAAAATCGAAAACTGTAATTAAAAGGTTGTTGTACGTTACTAAGTTACATGCAAGATTATTTCATATACAACATTTTGATACATACATAGTAAGTAATTACTGGAAAACTACTGTGGAGCATTTATATGATAATACATATTTATAAAATAAAGTATAATTGATATTGTAGACTAGCTAGAAAACTGTGTTTTGATTTTATTCTGTCATTTAATGTACTGCATGAAAATCTGAAACCATTATGTGAAGCTTGGTGCTTAAACGTATGAAAGTTAAATGTATGAAAATAGAGAAGTACCTGTACACATTTTGTAACTTTTCACTGAACGGCCCACAATAAACATTTTATGACACAAAGTCACAAAGAAACTCCGATTTACGGTTTGCAGGAAGAATACGAAAACAATTGCGTAGTCTAAAGAATTATTTATAGTCAAATAACTACTGAATTTTACGTGTTTTGTTTATATTATACATACATTTCAATAAGTGGATTTTTATTTTGTTTTCTTTTAACAGGATCACAGGACAACTGCAGTGAGAAAAAAAATTTGCTTGCCGACATCAAACAAAAAAAAAAAAATCAAGAGTATGATTTAAACTGAACTGTAATGTATTTGCACCGCTGAAAGTGTTTAATTCAAATGACTGTGCACGGATCCTATAAACAAAATAAAGTTTTACAGTGATTTGGTGGACTTAAAATTGTTTCTTCATAAAATCATATTTCCGTTTTTTTTTTTTTTCATTTGAAAGTGATTGGCAGCAAATGTAACCAAACGATGGCGTTTTGCATATTACAGTGCCTTAAAAGACAAAATTTGCTGAAATCGGAAACATTCATAGCAGTGTTTCTAATTAACGTAGCCAAGTAAATCTTACTTTACTATGCATGTTACGACACACAAGATTTTTTAAAGTAATTTCAGAATTTATTTTTATGTGGTGAGTAATATTTGACGTGGCCATAATACGCCAGTAACATGATCACGACAATATTACGATGTTTTTGCCACACAAAGACAGAAATATTTTAATTAATTCCATCAGTAGCTATAATCTTGAACTGTAAAGGAATAGTTTGTTTTGGATATACTTGAATATACGAAAACGCTATTTCTTACTTATGAGAGTTGTTAAATGTTTATGAAACGACTGTAATACGTTGTGTGTGATACCAGTCAGCTTAAGTAAAATTTACTTGGCTATGCTACCGATTTCAACAATATAGCATTTGGCTATAGAAAGTTAATATTTTTATGAGTGAAATATTTTATCTGTGTAATTTGTACTTTCTCTATTTTTATTTCTCTTTGATTTGTGTTTAAATTTCAGATTTTCAGATTCTTGTTTGCTGAATACTTTTTTTAATGTACTTATTTCTCTTTGGAATATTAGGTTAGTTAATGTATATGCTCCTACCTGGTGAACTAGATAAGTTATTTTATTAATTTTTTTTATATGTTTCACATCCTATAACTTAATTTATTTTTCTTTTATTTTTATTAAGTTCTAATGTATTATTTTGGTTCTGCTTTTAGTTTTTTTTATGTTTAATTTTAGCATTATGGTTTTGATATAATCTCAGCCCCAGATGCTTATTTAGGCTAACAACAATGTGGCTTGAGAAATAGCCGAATTTTAAGGGGTTGGAGAGTAAGAAAGAAATCTTGGCCCAGCTACCATACAGGAATGGTGTGTTTTTGAATCGCTCTGTTAATTTTTATATTTGAGCGCCAGCCTAAATTTTATTTTAGATTTATGAGTGGCCAAGATGAAGTGTTATGTTGAGGCGGGACATGAACGTTTGGTAGAAGCACTGATTGTTCTCGAAGATAGTTTTTTTTAGTGCACAAGAGTTTTGA
>PNEQ01120728.1:0-13227 GCA_003012365.1 Medauroidea extradentata
TGTATTTCCTCCCATTGGATTGTGTTGTATCTTATTGGTTTCTATTGTGTTCTGTTTGTTCTTATTGTACTTTATCCCAATGATTTTTGTTGTTTCCTAGTGGGTTCCATTGTGTTCTGTTGTCTTCTGTTGGTTCTTATTGTACTTCATCCCATTGATTTGTGTTGTATCCTAGTGGGTTCTATTGTGTTCTGTTGTAATATGTTGGTTCTTATTGTATTTTATCCCTTTGGATTGTGTTGTATCCTAGTGGGTTCTATTGTTTTCTGTTGTATTATGTTGGTTCTTATTGTATTTTGTCCCATTGGATTGTGTTGTATCCTAGTGGATTCTATTGTGTTCTGTTGTAATATGTTGGTTCTTATTGTATTTTATACCTTTGGATTGTGTTGTATCCTAGTGGGTTCTATTGTTTTCTGTTGTATTATGTTGGTTCTTATTGTATTTTGTCCCATTGGATTGTGTTGTATCCTAGTGGGTTCCTCTTGTATTTTGTCCCATTAATTTGTGTTGTATCCTAGTGGGTTCTATTATGTTCTGTTGGTTCTTATTGTATTTTGTCCCATTGTGTTCTGTTGGTTCTTATTGTATTTTGTCCCATTGTGTTGTGTGGGTTCTTATTGTATTTTGTCCCACTGATTTCTGTTGTGACCTAGTGGGTTCCTTTGTATTGTATTCCATTGGATTTATTGTATTTTGTCCCATTGCCTTGCTGGAAATGAGTACTGAAAAGTTTCAGTCATTTCAGTTATTTATTTTCTGTTATGCTCAGTCAATGGTGCAAAAGTAACATATAAATTGACAGCCATTTAGCTGAAAAATTTTCATCCAACAACTTAAAAATTAGATTCGCCAACTGAAAATATACCATTTGCAACAAAAAAAAAGTACAGCTAGATGACAGAATTTCTCTGGTTATGGATTGAAAATTTGTGGTTGGTAACTGAAAAGTTGTAGTCACCAGCTGAAAAGTTTCTGTCATGTAGTTTATTATTCTTAGTTAATGATGCAAAATAACATTTAAATCGATAGCCATTCAGCTGAAAATTGGCATCCAACAACTGAAAAATTAGATCTGCGAACTGAAAATGTACAATTTTCAACAGAAAAAGTACAGTTAGATGAGAGATTTTCTCTGGTTATGGAATTGAAATTTGTGGTTGGTAACTGAAAAGTTGTAGTCATCAGCTGAAAATTTTCTGTCATGAAGTTTACAATTCTTAGTCAATGGTGCAAATTAACATATGAATTAACAGTATTTGAATGTAAAATTGAAGCCATGACTGACAAATTACCTGTTAACAATTGAAAATGCACATCCGAAACCTGAAAAATTGGATCCACCAACTGAAAATATACTATTCACAACAAAAAATATACAGCTGGATAACCAAAATTCTTCGGTTACAGACTGAAATTTTGTGGTTGGTAGGTAGTTGAAAATTTGTAGTTAATACCTGAAAAATTTAGTTGTGCAGTTAATTATTCTCAGTCAATGGTGGAAAACAGCATATTAATTGACAGTTATTTAGCTGTGAAATTTGAAGCTGCAGCTGAAAATTTACTGTCAACAACTAAACATTTGCAACGGAGAGCTGAAAAGTTGTACTCGCAGACTAAAAATATGCACTTTGTAACTGGAAGGTTTCAGTTACAAACTCAATGCATCAACAAAAAAACAACCTTTTTGTCTTGAAGGATTAGGCTAAAAATTATCTACGAAATAGTTTATTTATATTCCATGACATCTCAGAAAAGTATTCACAGCCCAATAAATAATTTAACCTATCCATTTACAGGAGAGGTAGGTACATATTACACTGCTATAAAACTATTTAACAAACTTTCCCCCAAACTCAAGTAGGCCCTATGTAAATGTTACAAAGCATTCAATAAGCAGTTAAAAATCTGTTTGATAAAAATATTTTATACTTTGGTTGGACTTTTAAATGTTCAAAGAAAGTATTTTGCATATTTTTAGCCAACCCATGTATATTGTATGTCAATACTTGAGTGTGTTTGTGAAGTGTATGTCAATACTTGTGTGTGTTTGTAAATTGTATGTCAATACTTTTGTGTGTTTGTAAATTGTACATTCAATTTTTCCCCCCTGTTTCAGGGGGTAATGTGGATAAGTTTTATGCCCTTTCATGTAAATAAAGAGTACCTTAACCATATTCCTTGTGGAAAATTACACCAAGATTACACACAAAAAAAACTACAAATATTCACTAACTTGATAGGGCCTACACCAACCCATTGGTGTATTGGTGCAAAAAACCAACTAAATTGGTGTACTTATATGGCGTGAAATTAGTGGCAAAACCAATAACCCACCATCATGTTCAGTAGCCACACCAAGTTTACACCAAAAAACTCTACCAAAATACCCAACTCAGCACCAATATACAACCAAAAAATAACTAACCTGGTGGAAAAACAACTCCAATATTGCACCAAAAAAACACTACATTAAACCTCAATTCACTACTAATATACTCGAAAAAACCACAACAGTAAAACACCATTCTTAGTGTGTTTGTGGTGTGTTTAACTGCATACCAAGATTGAGGAATACAATAATCTCTAGCACTTTGTTGTTAAAAAAACTCCATTTTTGGTATATTACAGTGTCAATATGGTAACCTACACAAAATGTACGCCACCATGCACACTTTACCTACGCCAACTTCACGCTAAGCAAATACACCAATCTCCGATGTTTTGTTGTTAAAAAACACCAATTTTGGTATGTTGTGGTACATTTTATTTATGCCAACTTCACGCTAACCAAATACACCAATCTCTAGTGTTTTATTGCAAAAACATACCAATTTTGGTATGCTGTGAGTGTGAATTTGGTGCAAGTACATCAAACACACATCATCAGATACACTTTATTTATGCCAACTTCACGCTTACCAAATACATCAATCTCCAGCGCTTTATTGCAAAAACACACCAATTTCGGTACATTGTGATAGTGTGAATTTGGTGAAACTACACCAAACACACACCAACAGATACACTTTATCTACACCAACTCCACACTAACTAAATACCCCAATCTTCAGCATTTTGTTACAAAAATATCCAGTATTGGAGTTGTTATAGTGTATTACATAAAATACATACCAGATACCCTTTATCTGAGCCAACTTTACGCTAAAGAAAGACACCATACCCACAGTTTTGCTGCAAACATTGATGCTGAAGCCAGAAGGTTGATTGAATTATCACAGTGAGAAATATTTCTTGCTATTGGTCTGCTTGATGTGTTGACTTAGTTGTTTATATCAGCTATGTTATGTATATTATTTAATATCTAGCAGGGATAACAAATGCTAAAGTTATTTTGAACAAGAATACCTGTTTTCACTTATCAAATATTTTACGAATTGGTCACAGGTTGACGGTTTGCTACTATATATAGGGTGTCCGGTCCGTGCTTAACGTTTCTCCGTAGCGACGTAGAGGACCTTCAGACAAGTAAAGTGATGTAGGACACTTGGGGAGTACTCAGACAGGAAATGCCTTAAAATTGGTAACGAACATGTAATATGGAATCACACCTGCTTCACGCCGTAGTCGTCATTTGGCAGCTCCAAATATGGTGCAGGTACAATCTCAACGTTTCGCCTCATTTACTTCTGAGTTTGGAAACGTTTTGTTTTACGTTACGGTCGTTTAAACGAAGTTATTCAGATGCGACCTAATCTTGGCTTTGAAAGTGTCATTGTCAATTTTCAGGTTATTCATTGATTTACAAATGTTACCGATGCTTACACTTCATCTTCTTGATTCTTACTACAGCCTTTAACGTTTTTGTACAACTACTTAAAGAGAATGTCACTAAAGAAATGTTACATGAACAAAAACATTATTTCGTTTTGTACAGCTACAGCTTCATTTCTTTGTGCAACTAAAACAATGAGACCATATGCAGGGCTTTGTAAACAAAGATAATGGAGAACAAACATACAATAAATAAAATCACATTCCATCACAATAACAAATGAAACTTTTGAAGAAACCAATACTCGTACCCCAGAAGGCTGACTTCAAAACATGCACTGAGCCAAACTGACAGCATGCCGATGAGGCGAACCGTTCAGATTGTACCTGTGTTATATATGGAGCTGCTAAATGACTATAGGTGTGACGTCATATTACGTCTTCGTTATCAATTCTAGGGCATTTCCCATCCAAATAAAAGTGTCCTACATCATATTACTTGTCTTAAGGTCCTCTACGTCGCTACGGAGAGTTTTAAAATGTTAAGTGCGGACATCCTGTAGTTTGATACAACACTTATACGACAAGCCAAAGTTCATTCAGAAGAGGTTGAGACAACACTCTTTTCATGTACAAGTTACAAGTATAAAATTAAATTTCTTGTAAAAACTAGATAAATATTATGAAAACATGATCTTTTTATCAAATTGGTAACCGAAAGGGTTCTGAAGCTGATGGGGAAAAATAGTTTTCTCCTTCGATATGAAAATAGAAAAAGTGTTTTTTTTTATTAGGGTGAAAAATTACAGAAAATAAAAAAAAATAATTTAATTGATTATAGCCTACTCAATACAAATCTGGATAATAAATCCATTTACATGCAGTGCCTATCTGCCAATAAACACTGTACCACAAAAGGGAAATACGTATGTGATTATAAAATTCAACACAAATTTTCAGAAAAAAATCTAAAAATTGTACAGTACAATAAACAGTTTCACTAATTAACCAGAAATGGCTGTCATAAACATTTTAAATCACTGCCAAAAAACCAAGTAATTTTAAGTTTACAATAAGTACCATTATGATATAATAATTATTAATGACCTTGCATCAGCTGTCTATGCTGCATACTTGTTCTTTGTTGAATAAACCTAAGCATCTAGTACTTGTGAATCTTATGCACTGTTTCTGCAGCGAGGCGATTCCTGGTTTTTGTATTAATCACCCCAAATTGCAACTGTATCACTGCTCCTCGCTCTTGGCCTCCACATAAACTATCTGCTAAGAAAAACTAATGTATTTGCTGTTCAAAATGAATCAGAAAGGCAGATGATTTGTAACAATTTATTTCTGTGTGTTTGTTCCCACATTGCATCTAGAAATATTAGAACGCTGGTAACCAAGTACTTACAAATCAAACAGACGGATCACATGAATAGCACTTCAAAATTCACATTTTGAATGAAGCCTGAATCCTAGCAGTGGTGGCATTAGTTATTCTTATTAAGGGGTTCAGGATCATTTACCGAAATTTAGGGGGGGGGGGGACAGAAACATTGACAGAAATGTATTACTGATTTTTTCCCTATAACAACTTATAAAAGCAGAGGGTCCATGGGTCCTCTTTGGATTTTAGTGTGCAAATTTGTGCAATTTATGTGGTTTTTGAGTCTAAATATTGAATATACAGCTGGGTGAAAAATGAAATAAATTTAAATATTAAAATTTAGGGTGGATACAAATGCTTCGTCTGTCCCTCTCCCTTGTTCTAGTGTTGCGGGCAGTGGCCCCCTGTCCACCCCTTCTTCGCCTCCACTGCAGCCTAGAATCACCTAACTTACTAATTAAAAATGAATTTTCTGTCAGAAACAATGACTCATTAAGCCTATTATGTGACATTTCCAGTTGTTAAGATGCTCTGTATTCAAAGGTATGTGAATAAAGATCATAAATGGTTTATTAGAAACTTGTCATGCTGGTAAAATGTTTTCTTACAATGTTGCATATAGTATTTGCAATTCACATTTCTTTCTATGTTGCTTTCATAAGATGATGTGTAATGAGTACAGTGTTAATTTTTTCCTCTTTATATGCTTGTTTGCATTGTCCACTCTAGTGAATTAATTTGTCTTAAAGATTAAAATTTTGTCAATTTCCACACAGATGCTATACATTTTTTTAAAAAATATATATATTTACATGGAATAAACTACACAAATGTTTTGGTTACTGTGTACATATTGTATACAAAGAGATACAGTACACAATTTAAAAAAAATTAGGTCTGATGTTCACTTTAATAACAATTTCATCTTTGGGGGAAAAAACAAAGGTTTTTATCTTTGTTTGTGAATTCCTGTAACACATAAATCACATAATTTTTTTCTTATGACACAAATATCGTTAGATGAACTGCTTGAAGATATTTGTGTCATTCGGTAATCATCAAAAAACTTGTCATACCTTCGAGTATTTTGATAGAAAATCTCAAACCTGTCATGTCCTTCGTGTTCAAAATTTAAAAGATGAACCCAATGCTTGTGATGCACCGGCTCTCGTAATAATCCATCAGCTTCAAGTGCACACACAATTTTTAATTTAGATAACATGGCTACAACACACACATACATGTTGCCACAGTCACTGCTCGAAGAAAATTGAAGTTCTTGCCCCACCCACTCTGGTTTGGCGGGAATAGTGTGACACCACGAGGGCATCCGGTGAAACTGCATCCCTTTCTGCCGCTGCGGCGAAATCGCATAGTGTGACGGCAGCCTTGTGTACATTGAGTAGTTTTTGAATAATACTGTGTTTTGTATTGCCTGTATGATCAGCTGGGTAACCAAAAACCTAATCCTATTATATTTTCTGAACATTTAATTGTAATATGTCAGTTATCAGCAAGATATTATCACTAAACTAATCTGCTGAGTTATTGGTATGCATACTCCAGTTTGTGTGTGATATTGCAATTTTTTTTGTTGCATTATTTAAACTATTAACACTTGCAACTTTGATCTGGTCAGAAAGAAATTATGTACATACTTCACACAGATGAGTCTCATACTAAACATTAATACTGTACATAAATGTGGTTTTTATTGTTTGAGGCAGATGAGTAACAACCTATATCAGTAACTCAGCTGTTTATATTTTTTGTGTGTTAATGCACTGCAGTACTTCATTCTGCAACGTAAAATTTTTAGGAATTTTGATAACTTATGTGATTTATTTCACTAGCTTAACAGCATTAAGATACTATGAAATAAAGCTGTAATTTTGAGTTTTTATTATTATTGTTATAAAACCCAGATCCTTAGTATAAATTACTGTTCTAATGTTTGATTTTTAAAAAATAATCATAAGAAAAAAATTATGTGATTTATGTGTTACAGGAATTCACAAACAAAGATAAAAACCTTTGTTTTTTCCCCCAAAGATGAAATTGTTATTAAAGTGAACATCAGACCTAATTTTTTTTAAATTGTGTACTGTATCTCTTTGTATACAATATGTACACAGTCCAAAACATTTGTGTAGTTTATTCCATGTAAATATATATATTTTTTAAAAAAATGTATAGCATCTGTGTGAAAATTGACAAAATTTTAATCTTTAAGACAAATTAATTCACTAGAGTGGACAATGCAAACAAGCATATAAAGAGGAAAAAATTAACACTGTACTCATTACACATCATCTTATGAAAGCAACATAGAAAGAAATGTGAATTGCAAATACTATATGCAACATTGTAAGAAAACATTTTACCAGCATGACAAGTTTCTAATAAACCATTTATGATCTTTATTCACATACCTTTGAATACAGAGCATCTTAACAACTGGAAATGTCACATAATAGGCTTAATGAGTCATTGTTTCTGACAGAAAATTCATTTTTAATTAGTAAGTTAGGTGATTCTAGGCTGCAGTGGAGGCGAAGAAGGGGTGGACAGGGGGCCACTGCCCGCAACACTAGAACAAGGGAGAGGGACAGACGAAGCATTTGTATCCACCCTAAATTTTAATATTTAAATTTATTTCATTTTTCACCCAGCTGTATATTCAATATTTAGACTCAAAAACCACATAAATTGCACAAATTTGCACACTAAAATCCAAAGAGGACCCATGGACCCTCTGCTTTTATAAGTTGTTATAGGGAAAAAATCAGTAATACATTTCTGTCAATGTTTCTGTCCCCCCCCCCCCTAAATTTCGGTAAATGATCCTGAACCCCTTAATAAGAATAACTAATGCCACCACTGCTAGGATTCAGGCTTCATTCAAAATGTGAATTTTGAAGTGCTATTCATGTGATCCGTCTGTTTGATTTGTAAGTACTTGGTTACCAGCGTTCTAATATTTCTAGATGCAATGTGGGAACAAACACACAGAAATAAATTGTTACAAATCATCTGCCTTTCTGATTCATTTTGAACAGCAAATACATTAGTTTTTCTTAGCAGATAGTTTATGTGGAGGCCAAGAGCGAGGAGCAGTGATACAGTTGCAATTTGGGGTGATTAATACAAAAACCAGGAATCGCCTCGCTGCAGAAACAGTGCATAAGATTCACAAGTACTAGATGCTTAGGTTTATTCAACAAAGAACAAGTATGCAGCATAGACAGCTGATGCAAGGTCATTAATAATTATTATACCATAATGGTACTTATTGTAAACTTAAAATTACTTGGTTTTTTGGCAGTGATTTAATTTGTTTATGACAGCCATTTCTGGTTAATTAGTGAAACTGTTTATTGTACTGTACAATTTTTAGATTTTTTTCTGAAAATTTGTGTTGAATTTTATAATCACATACGTATTTCCCTTTTGTGGTACAGTGTTTATTGGCAGATAGGCACTGCATGTAAATGGATTTATTATCCAGATTTGTATTGAGTAGGCTATAATCAATTAAATTATTTTTTTTTATTTTCTGTAATTTTTCACCCTAATAAAAAAAACACTTTTTCTATTTTCATATCGAAGGAGAAAACTATTTTTCCCCATCAGCTTCAGAACCCTTTCGGTTACCAATTTGATAAAAAGATCATGTTTTCATAATATTTATCTAGTTTTTACAAGAAATTTAATTTTATACTTGTAACTTGTACATGAAAAGAGTGTTGTCTCAACCTCTTCTGAATGAACTTTGGCTTGTCGTATAAGTGTTGTATCAAACTACAGGATGTCCGCACTTAACATTTTAAAACTCTCCGTAGCGACGTAGAGGACCTTAAGACAAGTAATATGATGTAGGACACTTTTATTTGGATGGGAAATGCCCTAGAATTGATAACGAAGACGTAATATGACGTCACACCTATAGTCATTTAGCAGCTCCATATATAACACAGGTACAATCTGAACGGTTCGCCTCATCGGCATGCTGTCAGTTTGGCTCAGTGCATGTTTTGAAGTCAGCCTTCTGGGGTACGAGTATTGGTTTCTTCAAAAGTTTCATTTGTTATTGTGATGGAATGTGATTTTATTTATTGTATGTTTGTTCTCCATTATCTTTGTTTACAAAGCCCTGCATATGGTCTCATTGTTTTAGTTGCACAAAGAAATGAAGCTGTAGCTGTACAAAACGAAATAATGTTTTTGTTCATGTAACATTTCTTTAGTGACATTCTCTTTAAGTAGTTGTACAAAAACGTTAAAGGCTGTAGTAAGAATCAAGAAGATGAAGTGTAAGCATCGGTAACATTTGTAAATCAATGAATAACCTGAAAATTGACAATGACACTTTCAAAGCCAAGATTAGGTCGCATCTGAATAACTTCGTTTAAACGACCGTAACGTAAAACAAAACGTTTCCAAACTCAGAAGTAAATGAGGCGAAACGTTGAGATTGTACCTGCACCATATTTGGAGCTGCCAAATGACGACTACGGCGTGAAGCAGGTGTGATTCCATATTACATGTTCGTTACCAATTTTAAGGCATTTCCTGTCTGAGTACTCCCCAAGTGTCCTACATCACTTTACTTGTCTGAAGGTCCTCTACGTCGCTACGGAGAAACGTTAAGCACGGACCGGACACCCTATATATAGTAGCAAACCGTCAACCTGTGACCAATTCGTAAAATATTTGATAAGTGAAAACAGGTATTCTTGTTCAAAATAACTTTAGCATTTGTTATCCCTGCTAGATATTAAATAATATACATAACATAGCTGATATAAACAACTAAGTCAACACATCAAGCAGACCAATAGCAAGAAATATTTCTCACTGTGATAATTCAATCAACCTTCTGGCTTCAGCATCAATGTTTGCAGCAAAACTGTGGGTATGGTGTCTTTCTTTAGCGTAAAGTTGGCTCAGATAAAGGGTATCTGGTATGTATTTTATGTAATACACTATAACAACTCCAATACTGGATATTTTTGTAACAAAATGCTGAAGATTGGGGTATTTAGTTAGTGTGGAGTTGGTGTAGATAAAGTGTATCTGTTGGTGTGTGTTTGGTGTAGTTTCACCAAATTCACACTATCACAATGTACCGAAATTGGTGTGTTTTTGCAATAAAGCGCTGGAGATTGATGTATTTGGTAAGCGTGAAGTTGGCATAAATAAAGTGTATCTGATGATGTGTGTTTGATGTACTTGCACCAAATTCACACTCACAGCATACCAAAATTGGTATGTTTTTGCAATAAAACACTAGAGATTGGTGTATTTGGTTAGCGTGAAGTTGGCATAAATAAAATGTACCACAACATACCAAAATTGGTGTTTTTTTAACAACAAAACATCGGAGATTGGTGTATTTGCTTAGCGTGAAGTTGGCGTAGGTAAAGTGTGCATGGTGGCGTGCATTTTGTGTAGGTTACCATATTGACACTGTAATATACCAAAAATGGAGTTTTTTTTAACAACAAAGTGCTAGAGATTATTGTATTCCTCAATCTTGGTATGCAGTTAAACACACCACAAACACACTAAGAATGGTGTTTTACTGTTGTGGTTTTTTCGAGTATATTAGTAGTGAATTGAGGTTTAATGTAGTGTTTTTTTGGTGCAATATTGGAGTTGTTTTTCCACCAGGTTAGTTATTTTTTGGTTGTATATTGGTGCTGAGTTGGGTATTTTGGTAGAGTTTTTTGGTGTAAACTTGGTGTGGCTACTGAACATGATGGTGGGTTATTGGTTTTGCCACTAATTTCACGCCATATAAGTACACCAATTTAGTTGGTTTTTTGCACCAATACACCAATGGGTTGGTGTAGGCCCTATCAAGTTAGTGAATATTTGTAGTTTTTTTGTGTGTGTAATCTTGGTGTAATTTTCCACAAGGAATATGGTTAAGGTACTCTTTATTTACATGAAAGGGCATAGAACTTATCCACATTACCCCCTGAAACAGGGGGGAAAAATTGAATGTACAATTTACAAACACACAAAAGTATTGACATACAATTTACAAACACACACAAGTATTGACATACACTTCACAAACACACTCAAGTATTGACATACAATATACATGGGTTGGCTAAAAATATGCAAAATACTTTCTTTGAACATTTAAAAGTCCAACCAAAGTATAAAATATTTTTATCAAACAGATTTTTAACTGCTTATTGAATGCTTTGTAACATTTACATAGGGCCTACTTGAGTTTGGGGGAAAGTTTGTTAAATAGTTTTATAGCAGTGTAATATGTACCTACCTCTCCTGTAAATGGATAGGTTAAATTATTTATTGGGCTGTGAATACTTTTCTGAGATGTCATGGAATATAAATAAACTATTTCGTAGATAATTTTTAGCCTAATCCTTCTAGACAAAAAGGTTGTTTTTTTGTTGATGCATTGAGCTTGTAACTGAAACCTTCCAGTTACAAAGTGCATATTTTTAGTCTGCGAGTACAACTTTTCAGCTCTCCGTTGCAAATGTTTAGTTGTTGACAGTAAATTTTCAGCTGCAGCTTCAAATTTCACAGCTAAATAACTGTCAATTAATATGCTGTTTTCCACCATTGACTGAGAATAATTAACTGCACAACTAAATTTTTCAGGTATTAACTACAAATTTTCAACTACCTACCAACCACAAAATTTCAGTCTGTAACCGAAGAATTTTGGTTATCCAGCTGTATATTTTTTGTTGTGAATAGTATATTTTCAGTTGGTGGATCCAATTTTTCAGGTTTCGGATGTGCATTTTCAATTGTTAACAGGTAATTTGTCAGTCATGGCTTCAATTTTACATTCAAATACTGTTAATTCATATGTTAATTTGCACCATTGACTAAGAATTGTAAACTTCATGACAGAAAATTTTCAGCTGATGACTACAACTTTTCAGTTACCAACCACAAATTTCAATTCCATAACCAGAGAAAATCTCTCATCTAACTGTACTTTTTCTGTTGAAAATTGTACATTTTCAGTTCGCAGATCTAATTTTTCAGTTGTTGGATGCCAATTTTCAGCTGAATGGCTATCGATTTAAATGTTATTTTGCATCATTAACTAAGAATAATAAACTACATGACAGAAACTTTTCAGCTGGTGACTACAACTTTTCAGTTACCAACCACAAATTTTCAATCCATAACCAGAGAAATTCTGTCATCTAGCTGTACTTTTTTTTTGTTGCAAATGGTATATTTTCAGTTGGCGAATCTAATTTTTAAGTTGTTGGATGAAAATTTTTCAGCTAAATGGCTGTCAATTTATATGTTACTTTTGCACCATTGACTGAGCATAACAGAAAATAAATAACTGAAATGACTGAAACTTTTCAGTACTCATTTCCAGCAAGGCAATGGGACAAAATACAATAAATCCAATGGAATACAATACAAAGGAACCCACTAGGTCACAACAGAAATCAGTGGGACAAAATACAATAAGAACCCACACAACACAATGGGACAAAATACAATAAGAACCAACAGAACACAATGGGACAAAATACAATAAGAACCAACAGAACATAATAGAACCCACTAGGATACAACACAAATTAATGGGACAAAATACAAGAGGAACCCACTAGGATACAACACAATCCAATGGGACAAAATACAATAAGAACCAACATAATACAACAGAAAACAATAGAACCCACTAGGATACAACACAATCCAAAGGTATAAAATACAATAAGAACCAACATATTACAACAGAACACAATAGAATCCACTAGGATACAACACAATCCAATGGGACAAAATACAATAAGAACCAACATAATACAACAGAAAACAATAGAACCCACTAGGATACAACACAATCCAAAGGGATAAAATACAATAAGAACCAACATATTACAACAGAACACAATAGAACCCACTAGGATACAACACAAATCAATGGGATGAAGTACAATAAGAACCAACAGAAGACAACAGAACACAATGGAACCCACTAGGAAACAACAAAAATCATTGGGATAAAGTACAATAAGAACAAACAGAACACAATAGAAACCAATAAGATACAACACAATCCAATGGGAGGAAATACA
>PNEQ01120734.1:0-19835 GCA_003012365.1 Medauroidea extradentata
ACTAATACCTAGAGTGAAAACATAATCCGTCTGTCAAGCCCGACGAAGTTGTAAGACCCATTCGCCTTACGTTTATTTCTACTGGTAAGAAGTAAAAATATGTATCTATTGCTTTAAAAGTTGGCCCCCCCTGGCCCCCCCTGGCAGCCAGCAGGGAGGGCCAATGGCCCCCTGGCCCCCCCAGTTGCTGCGCCACTGAGCTTAGGCCTTTCTTTATCAAGGAAACCAAATTTTACTTCAGGCTTATAAAAATGTATGTACCCACACGAACGTACGACCAGAACATAAACACTGTAACACCTAGCCAATCAAACGTAATATCAATAAACTACACGAGTTATTTTAATTTAAAAAATAATTTTCCCCCAATTGTCTTAGGTTAGTTCTGCATGGTAAAACCTCAAATTCGTCTCGCAGTTACCTCAACATGGAAGAGCAAAAACACGAAACCACGACAGTGTATAATATAACGTCTCTATTTAAATATGTTCGTAAGTGACTTCGGAATGTTATTTCTTATTTACTAACAAGTGGTAACATAAACCACTAGATAGGACATGCCCACTGACTTGCAGTAATAACCTAGGAGGACAGAAAAGTAAATTTAGAAGCGTACATTGACTCCTACAAATATGTGATTCTAACATAATTACAACAATTAATTTCATAAACTGGCCTACGGTTTCTTTAAAATTCTTGAATTTGTTAAAAAATATATAAACTTACTCGTAAGCCAATTCCTATGCGAGGTTAAAAGAAGTAGGCCTAGGCCTACAAATTACCTTGTTGTAGTATGTGAATTGCACTGTGCACTGTTTTTTAAATATAACAATTCGCCAAAAAACTGTACACACTTGTTTAAATTAATAAATACGTAATAAAACAGACAGAAATAAAATACTGCAAGCATGAAAGCCAAGTGACGGACTTTTCGATGCGATTATTTATATTTATAAATCACTGGACATTATGAAACTTTGTATCCCTTCAAAGAACTGTTGTTAATCGTACTATAACACGTTAAATATATAGCAATGTTTTACACGGTTCGGTAAAAATCATTTAACAAACATGCTAAAGCATTGAGCCTCATGGCAAACGAGCGATTGAATGTGCAAAAACAGCTGATTCCCCAGCATGCAATCTGTTATGACGTCACGGGCCAAGCCGCCCATTCAGAAACCAATAATTTTAGAACTGAAGTCTCCAATTTCTTTGCTTGTTTTAATATGAGGAACACATCCTCAAAATATTCGACGCTAGTAATGAAGTACCTACATGTGTACTCAGGATATGCTATTTTGTCGTGTAAAGTTATTATTCCGAGATATAATTACAATTTGTGGCCCAACAATGTTAATTAGCAAGCTTACCTTTCATTCGCCAAGAATTTTCTCACAGCATGAAGAATGTCAGTTTTGTTGACTTGGTTGATGTCTAGCTTCAGTCCTATTCCTTTCTCGACTATCCTTTTCGCATTGTAGTTCTGGTCGGCGCAGAACGGTATCACTATCATAGGAACACCACAGTGTATGGCCTCCTGAACGCTCTGTAATCCGCCTTGAGTGATGAATACCTTCACCTTTGGGTGGTCTGGAGCACACAATTGGAACACAGGTTGTACAAAACTCAGGATTTGGTTTACTTTTGAATAAAATTAGATCTCTTATTGATACTTTATGAATGTTAACACTATAACTGGTTATTCGTAATCAGTAACATAGTCATTGTGTCAGATATTTATTGTCGTATGGCTTTTCTGGGCTTTAAACAAAAATATGTTCGATACTATAGGTGTAGATAAATAGTTTCGTATAAATATTTACCCGCGAACGAATTTGCAGAATAGTTAACATGTCGGACTAGCATTCGAGAGGACCTTGGTACAAACCCCGACTATGGTCATTCGGAAATCAGGTTTCACGAAATGGATCCAGACGAAGGCTGGAATGTTTCCCTACTGGGCAAAGGCCGACTCCTTTTCTAGTTCCTCTCACTGTGTCCAGTTGTGTGTAACCGTGTCTAATGGCATCGCTGTCAACGAGATGTAAATCCCAGTAAAAGTAAAAAACTCGTACCCAGCTGCACAAATTATTCAAATGTCGCTGCTTACTAAGAGGTACCTAACAAGGGTATTGTTCAATTTTACTTAGCTGTGGTCAATTAGCCTACTTTCCGAAGGAAACGCGCCAAAACACACAGACACACAGGGAGGAAGGTTATCTCATAAACCTACTTGGGAAAAATATGTTTATGAGATCGCCTTCCCGTGCGCGTGTGTGTGCAGGTGAGTGTGTGTGGATGTAGGTATGTGTGGCCCTAAAAACTTTTAAACTTATTGGAAATGCAATAAATTTGTGTTCAAAAATTTTAATTAGATATTTCGTCTCAAAGATATGCACACTGACATAGTAGGTACTATTGGTTTTATGTAAAATTTATTTTCTGCTTCGTAAGAAAAAGATAACCAAGAAATGGCGACTTGCTCGTTGGAAGCAAAATAAATAGGTGGTGAGTATAATTTAAAGGTTTATTTAATTCACCAGTGTTCGTGACAAAGTTTTAATTAGGCAGGAGACAGAGACGGGTAGTTTTTGGTCTCGAGCCAATTATGACCCTACACGATTTTGTGATTCTGTATTGCCACGAAAGTGTAAGCTGTGTCATCAGATAATGGAAAGTCTTGGGATGCAATATCAAAGAAAACCGTTAAGAACATCGTTAACAAATACATTTAAATACCTTTGCATCCAGCTAAGTGAATCTGAAACAGATGAAGAAAAAAATAAGAATCTTATTCTGCAAGTTAAAATGGCTCTCGCAAGAGTTGGAAGAAATAAACGAATGAGTGCTGCAAAAAGCATTAGGAGATGCTTAAGCTGGTACTATTTACAAGGCCCAGTATTTGACGAATGAAGAATACAAAGACAATGGATGTGGCTAACTTGAAAATAGCAGTATTCCACAACGAGACAATGGCTTGAGGTTCATGGTCTGAATAGAACAGTACGAGCTTTGATTGACAGCGGTACTCAGCGCTCATATATTTTGGAGAATACTACAAGCTTGGGTTGAAAGCCTGTGGGCTCAGAAACTTTATTACAAGTGTTATTTGGTGGTACTAGAACTTAAAAACAAGAGTATAATTGTTATGATGTGAAACTTAAGTGATTGATCTTGTAACATGAGAATTTTAAGTCAGCATAACATGTGTGCTTCGATTCCTAGGGTGAAATCTGTGGACACTGTTAAAAAACTCAGGGAGAAAGGAATGTGGCCGTTTGATTTTGGTGAAGGGAAACCATGTATTGAAGTGTTAATAGGTGCAGCAGACAACATAGGTAACCTGTTCACAGGCAACACCATCCAACTTCAAGGTGGACTTACTGTTATGGATACCGTAATAGGATGAGTGATAATGGGAATAGTATCAATTCAGAAATATAATTTTAGTTGTGCTAATGCTGTGACAGCTCTACTCATCAACTGTCATAGCCTACCTAATTTGTGGGGTGTGGATGTTATAGGAATACGAGATCCATGTGAAACGAAGACACAAGAGGAATTGAAGGCTGATGTTTTGGACCACTTCAAAGAAACATTGACTGTGAAGGCAGGTATGAAGTTGCTATCCAATAGTTGGAGAATCAAAATGGTACATGTGAAAAAAAAGTGGCAAAAAGAATGTTCACATCACTAACCTCAAAACTTGTCTATGCTGGATGATTCCAAAAGTATGATGAAGTTTTTAAGACTTGGTTGGAAGAAAATGTTGTTGAAGAAGTACCAGCAGAAGAACTGGCTCATCATGAACACTATTTACCACATAAAGTAGTTTTAAAGATAAATTCTACTACAAATGCAAGCCCTGTTTTTTTTATAAATCATGTAAAATAAAAGGCTGTCTCTAACTCAACAACAGTTTAGCTTAAGGTTCGAACTTGTTAGAAGTGATTCCATAAGTGCTCATGAGATTCCTGGAAAAAGGAAATTTGATTTTTAGCGGCCATAAAAAAGTATTCCTACACATTTCCGTCTCAAAAAAGAATCGTAACTATTTCAGGTTTCTCTGGTGTGCAGTTACCAAACGTACAGAGATGCAAGTTTTCCATCATTGCGGAATTGTTTTTGGAGTAAGCTGTGCTCCGTTTCTAGCGGCTGTCGTATCGAATTATTTGGACACTTCAGAATTCCAACTTGAAGCTGAACAACTCTAAAAAATCTTTCAATGTCGACAATTGTGTGAAATCTGTGGACATTGCTTTCAAAGAAGTAATTTACATTAATGAGCGGAGCACTTTACCGCCTGCCAGGTAATTTAACCGCTTTGCAAGGCTGGTTGTGCGACCACGGCTTAGGGCCGGTTTTACGAACCTAGGGGCTTATTCATAGTCGTTTTTGACCCGGACTAGTGCGGGATTATCGTCGGACTAATTTTTGTCTTATTCACAGACGCGGACTATATTTAGTCCGGCGTTACTTGGCGTTTATGAATAAGGTAACACTTGGTCCGGACTATAGGACCAACCCTGGACTAACTGGCACAAGATGATCTCAGGATCATCTCGGAACTATCTCACGACTATGAATAAGGCCCCTAGTGTCTATTCTAGTGTTAGCTAACGCCCTGTTAGTTTATTATTTTGCAAAGTGTCCAGCCTTATTGTTGAACTAGTCCTTATCCTCTTGTTATCTATTAGGGAAATTTGGTGGTATCATATGTATGTTCGCAACACAGTTACTAAAAATGAATTATTTTTTATCACGGAAATTGGGATGATGTTGGCAAGTGTGTTATGTTTATTTATTTATTTTCGTATTATTAGAACCACAATTTTATGGCGAAAAGATTTTTGCAACGTTTGGTTTCAATACTTTATGTGCCCATGTGCAACTCTGCTACATCGTCTGTGATTGGATTATTTTACTCCCACTTGCCTTGGCAAATAACAGACATACGGAGTCACAATAATCTTATTCTGATTGGTGCAGTCAAACGAGAGACGTGTTTGAACAAAGACACGCTGCCAATAATCATGAAGCAGAACTGCCGATGTACACGCGTGAGTCACTGAAACAAAGTGGGGCAGTAATCTTTTCGCGACAAAGTCGTGGCCCTACGTATTATTTGCAAAGTTAGTACGGAAAATTAGAAATTTCGCAAAGGCGATGCGAATTAATAATTAATAGACTAAGTTCCTAGAAACTTTGGAACGTATCTATATGTGAATTTGATACAAGAATTATGTTTTATTTATAACATGAGCTTTCTGTATAGCAATAAATATTTCACTTAAGTTATCGAGTTATCGCGACATCAATATCGATTATACTAAAGATTAAAATTATAAAAAAATAAATAAAAAGTCTGAGTTAAATATTTGCTTGGACAAAAAAAATAGGCAAAATGCACTGGATATAGCATCGGTGTAATGGTTTCAGACACAGTTGTCACATGCTATTGTTAGGAACAATTTTCGTGGCAAATGTTGCTCAAATCACGATCATAATAAATGCAAATTTAATTTTAAATGATGGCAAAAATGTTGGAAGTAATACTGTATATACACAGTAAATACGTGTAATTTGCTTGGTCAGAGACACGTTTTTCAAAGTACAACATCCACTTACAAAATATGTTTTATTTTTCTTCTACCCAGTCCATACACTCGTACAAAATTATCGTTTTATGCCTCAAATTGATATGACCTTGCGTATTTATTATTATTATGGTATTAGCTTAAGCGAGTCACATGTCACCATTGTCATCGCTGTCTTGTTAATCGCCTTGCGTTAGCACTGTTCTCCTGTTCAGTATTTATCATGCCATCTCATGGGCTGTTGATAGCCATAGAATAAAATCTCTGGCTAGCGATAACATAAGTTCATACGGCGCGTTTCCGGTTAAATAAGGCAATTTATTTCATCCAGAGCACGAACCACTGATGGCACAACAGACCCTTAGTTGCGTTGCTGGGTGTGAATGCTGTTTACGTGGCAGGACAGTAGTATTTTGGAACAGCTCGTCAGTTAGTTGTGATTCAAAAGGGAAAAATCGTTTACTGTAACTGAACGATAACGTGCCTCGGAAATCATCCGTGTGTGTATTTTACAGTAACTGCTTAAAGTAACGACTGACAGCGACCATAATCGATTGTCTGACGCTGTCGAAATGGTGCGTCAAAGTAAAAATGTACATGTTCTGCTGCCATGCAAATTGCGAAAACCAATTGACTTACGTAAGTGAAATAATTCACAGTGAAATAACATGTCATGGACTACGTAACAAAACACTAAAAAAACATCCCGTGAACTATTTCAATGTGGTCACTCATTGCAACAAAGAAAATGCATTGTTTTTTTCCCTGATTTCTCCGACAGAAAAAAACCTAAGATTCACAAGTATGAAAATAACATTTCGGCAGTTTATTCAACAAATTTTCCAACTAAGGTAAATATTTCAAGTACTTTCTGACAATACTGCCAGTGAATTTGGCAAAATACTCAGCAGAAATAACTACGAACTTGACAATGGAGTACAATCACCTCTGAACGACGTTTTTTTTTATACAAAATTGCTACAATGCTCTCAAAACGCCATCATTTTTCTTCGTATAATTTTTACGGAAGCTCAAAATAACGAGGGAAGTAAATTCCCTCAAATTTCTCAGATAGATCACAAATTCCCTGAAATTTCCCTGATATGTCCAGGCGGCCACAATTTCCCTGATAATTCCAGGTTTTCCAGGTGGGTGGCCAACCTGTTGTTTTCGTATTTTAAAAAATTGCGGAGTTTTCAGCTTTGTTCCTGTACTTTCGCGATTATTCAAAAATTCAAAATATTGCGATGTAGGTTTTAAACATTTTATTGCGTAGGGATGTAAGTTAACAGTGAATTATTTTTTTAAGTAGATCAGTTGGTTTTCACTGTTCGCATGTCAGCGTAATAAGCAAATTTTGACTTTGAAGCACCCTTATGAGAAAACTATGAGAGCTAAAATGGTTTTGTAAGTGGAAACTGTACTCACGAGTACCGTTTACAAAACTGACACTGTTTCATAAAAATATAAAATTATAATTTTATCGCAATTGATTACCTTGTTGCCAGTCAAACGTGCAGGCAAAAAGTTAATAGCAAATATTATTTAATGACGGTGGTTAAACAGTGCATGTGAGTTGACCTTTGTTTCGACGGTTGAAAATGCAATCACGCGTAAAAGAAGCGTCGTCGGTCCACCGAATGTTGCAAGGAAAATCAGGTTTGTCTGCGCAGTGATGCGAAAAACCAGCGAGCAAAATAGACTCGTGGCTGGAAATCAGCTGGTTGTAATACTTGCACCTTTTCACGACGAAACGAGCATAGCTGTTGTTCATGTAGCACTCTCGACACACTTCAATGGCTCGTATTATTCGTGTGGACGATTCCTCGTGTGCTACTCGATGGCGAGTCGGCGTTGTATTCCTCTTCAAACCTGGCTGTTCTGACGTTGCGTCTCACCGGTTTCATACCTGTTCGCTGTAAATGTTCCAGTCTCGTGTAACAGTTTTTCCACAATACAGGACATCCTGTGACGTGGACAGCGTATTTTTGGAAACGTCTGTGCATACAGACGCTGTGCTTTTCTTACGTTACCTCCCGCAGCACCAAACATGAGATGCTTGTCATTTCTCCATATGTGTACCGTCTCTCCATGTTGCTCACCAACAATGCAATTACATACAACTTGGGCACACGCTAACGAAGAGAACGATGTGCGCGCAGCAGACACAAACCACCAGCCAAGTGACACGGGTTGCATACCTGACAGGCAATCAAGTGCATCCTCATAAATAGTTTTTCTTCTTCTAAATACAGCTCGCGTTTAAGTGTTCTATGAAGGTGACGTTTATTGTGCATTTTTGTATGAGTGTTATTTCTTTGAAAACAATACAAAAAAAACGAAAGGTAACACATATTGGGTGAATAAAAATATACCACTCCCTTTTTATTCAATGTAGGTAATGTAAGTACTCCATAATTGTGCAAGAGCGTAAAGTCTATGTAAAACAACATCACCACACCAAGAATTTTTCTGCAGTAGGCTTTATTACTTTAACTTAAAACCGTTCAAAGTGTAAATTTTTTTAGTGTGGATATCTCCCTTATGAGTTACTGTACGACATTAATGTCAATATGTTTTGGTCAGCACTTAATATCTAGGCTGGTGATGGGTGACGTAATGTGAGCATGGAGCAGCGTCGGAATGAAGGGGCGGGAGAAACGGGAGATCCACAAATAAAAAAAACTGCCTACCAACGGCATTGTCCGGCACGATTCCCACATGCGAAAATACGGGGAGCGACGCCGAGCGAACCCGGATTGCCTTGGTGGAGATTTAGTTCGTATAATGTTGTCCACCCCCTTTTGGGTAGGGAATCACTTCATAACTTTTGTGGCTGAAGTTCAGGACCACCCTGTATAGCTCTAAGTAATAGGGACATTTCCACTCAAGACAATTTAAATTAACTGTTTTTCTTGTACTCTAAGCGCATAAGTATGGAACAGTTTCGTGATCAGTAACAATTTTATTTTAATTTCTGTTGCTGAAAACTAATAATTTGTGTACGTTTTGTACAGGGTTTAATGCATGGAAACATAAACATTTTTTAGTGAACATGAGCTAAGCCACGACCATAGAATTATTTGTGAAAACGTATGTGGCTAGAAAAGAAGCAATTGAAAACCGTAGATAGTAACTGCACGAGAACGTGACTAGCTTAAAATTCCACATGTATTTTAAAGTAACTGTTCAAAGTTTTTCCTTTTGGATAACAACTATCAGAGTATCAGTTGAAACATACGACTGTCATTTCACGTAACCCGCCTTCACATGCAGCAACTAAATCGTGATCGCAAGACCAGACTTACAACGCGGGTTGCATACCTGGCAGGAAAACACAGTGCACCCTTACATGTGTTTACTCTCAAACAGTTGGTATTAAGTGTTCCATGAAGGTGACGTGTATTATGTATGTGTATTACGTATTTAGAAAGTAATAAAATACCCAAGTGCTAGACACACATTGGTAGGAACATACCACCCCTTTATTTTCTCGATGTAGGACATTTTCGTACTCCACAAAATCTTAAGATCAACGTAAAGTGACACCTTTATTCATAGACTAATTTCTTCAGTTTCCAGTATATGTTATTATTTTCAGTTAAAACATTTTTAAAATGTCGATTTGTGAGGGTGTATATCTCCTTTACGAGTTTCTGTATAACATTGTTCGTATTTATAGTTTCCTACCCATTTTGGACAGAGAAATAGCTCACGACGTTTGTACCTGTTGAGACAGTATTGTGAACTTATTGAATTGTGGATAATGTTGTTTACGTTGATTTTCCACCATAACCTGTGAATTGAGCACATCAACACACTTGTACACAGCATTGTCTATGCTCTCCTGACAATCGCATGCATTTTTAACAAAATCTATCACTCCTAGACAGTTGTAATAAAAGGACAATTTTTGTTACAAACTTCACATAAATTTGCGTCCAATTAGAAGGTGGCCACCCCTGTTATTTTAGTAACAGTTGAAAGTATCAACGAGCATTTCATATAGGTTTGAAGACACTAAAAACAAAACCAAAAAAATTATATTTAGAGTAAAGTCGGTTTAGATTATTCAGTTCCCAATATTGTAATACGGTTTTAAAACTCGATATTCAAAGGCTAATTGCTATCAAAATTTTAAACCTAGGTACTTGGTGACACATATACATTTTTCTACTTTATTTTTCGTAAGGAATCACCTCACAGCGTTTGTACTTGTAGTTCATGAACATCCGGTGTGTGTGTATATATATATATATATATATATATATATATATATATATATATAATATAAACATATATATAATGAATAAATGTATAATGAAGTGTCCTCACCCACACATCAACGCACAGCCCTAATCGTTGGACCTAGAACCGCGAAATTTTAAGGGTATCTTTCACTTAACCCGTAGGTACGCTCTAAGAAGGGATTTTTAGAAATTCGAAAATTAAAGGCTGCAAAATCCCTGATATCTGATCTCCCTGATATCTCATTAACCTGGAAAGCTATCATTTACTTTAAGTTCGAAATATTGCCTAAATTAATGCATATTGGCAAATTCCTCGATTTTGCGAAATTCGAAAATTAAGGGGGTGAAAAGCCGTAAAATGTGTTTTTAGTTAATCCTTGACTCCTCTCAAATCAGTGACGATATTGAGGTGATTTTCTTTGTTCAGAGTAATGCTTGCGTAAATATCTAAGAAGAGTTTTTAGGATTTTTCGAAATTCCAAAGCAGAAGCCATTTAAAAAAATAAAATATATATTTTGAACTAATCTTCCGTATTTCCTAAACCAGTTGAAATATCGAGATGATATGTGACGTGCACAGTGATTGCCATTACCACGTATCAGCAGCATTAGCATTAGTTAGGATAATTTCTTGAAACGAAAATAAACCGGTCATGCGACCATTCATTCTCCTCGGCATCATGTCACGAAGCCGATGGAACTATAATGAGAAAGCAATAATCAATGTTACTATTTGTAAGTTAAGAACACTTAAATGTGTATATTTCGTCTTGTGGAGAGAACTAAGGTGCTTCTTAACGCTGGCAGCCTGGTTCCTCACTCCCACCCCACTTGTACGCCCCTTAGTTGTTCTTAGAGAGGGGAGGAGTGCTGCCTTTAGAAACTAAGATACAAATGTTAAATTATAATAATAAGTAGTATACAAGGAACTTTAGTATTAAGAGACTCAGGGATAGTTATTGTCAAGTGTAATAAGGGAAAATTAATATAAAAATGAAATAAATGCGGTAATGGCAAGAATTTACTGTCCTCGAGAGGCGGGGCTGTTTTAAAAAGCTGGCTCCTGATTGGCCCAAAGAAACCAAAGCCTGCAGGACAAGTGGCGGGGATTTTGGCACCAAACATGACAATGCGAGGGAGTTGAACGGCAGGGGCAGAGGTAGGATGACATGTGAGGACGACGGACTGGGGCGGTACCGCCGGGCGTCGATTTGGGAGTGACGACGTATTAGGGTTGTAATAGTCACGTACGACGAGAGACCTGGGGTGTTACCGCCAGGGCCGATTCGCGTGTCGTGAGATTGACCTGTCGTGTGGGCGGAATTTAAACCAGGCCGATAAATCTACGCCAGGAGAGGACAGTGACGACTTGCTATCCGTCAAAAATAGGACTGGCTGACTTTTATTTACTCTCGCAACAACTTCATCAATAAAAATTGGTAACACACATAAGAATTCACAGAGAGGACTGTCGTATATTTATGTTATAAATTAAGCTTACGTAAATATTGAAAAAGTAATTTCAGGATTTTTAAAATTCGACCTTGAAAGTCGTTAAATAACAAAACGTGTTTCCAATTTATAATCTGTATCTTTTAAACCTGTTGAGATATCGAGATGATCTTCTGATAAGAGAGTAGCTTATGTAAGTATCTACAAACCAAATTCAGGATTTTATGAAATTAGACAGTTAAGTGCGTGACAAGTCAAGACTTAAATTTAAAATTAAAAAAAAAACACTCACAGGAGGATACTAAATATTTTAAATTGATCAGACCAGTAGAACTGCTCACATCCACTAAAAGAAAAGAAAAAAATAAATCAATAAAAAGAACTGATGATCTTCAAACGGCTGAACAAATTTCCTTGAGTCGTAGCTAAGAACACTCTCAAGTCAGCTTTTCAAACAAAAAAAACCGCATTAAAATCGGTCTATTCGTTTTACGATGCCACAGACAAACACATCAAACTTATAACACCCCTCTCTTGGCGTCGGGGGGTTAAAAAGCAGTAAAATGTAACAGAACTCCCGAAAAGTCAGCACAACCATGGAGAAACAATTAAAAAAAGTTGTTCCTTTTTGCCATCCTATAAATAATTAAACCTCTTTGGTCTTGGGCCTGTACGCACATAAGTGTGCGGCGTGGGAGGTTTCGGGTCGTATCACACTGAAGATTAAGCGACGGGAATTATTGTGCTACACACATATTAGTGACAGCTTAAAGACTGCAACGGGACGGTCAAGTTATTTGGACTGTTCTGAACAGCAAAGGTCTTGAAAGCCGGTAGAGGGCGACATGGGTTGGATATGGAGCAGTGCCGTAGAGAAGGGCGGGGGAAACCGGAGACCCCAGTGTCGTCATCCAGGCATAGTTTCCACATGGAAAAATACGTTTGAACCAGTCGGGAATCGAACCCGGATTACAATAATGTTGTTAAATATCAAAATAATACCCACCAAATCCTTGCTGCGAAAAAATGTGTGGAAGAGCGCTGTGATATGCACTTATTAAAGACAGCTGCCAGACATGACATGTGTCGTCTTTGAATAAAGGTACCCAACATTACTTAAATTTGCCTCAGTGGGTATGAAGAGACTGCTTTCGGTGTAAATATCTTTGATTGAATTAGGTTAAGGCATATATGACAAAAAAAAAGAGAGTACAACCGCTAACCAATATGTATTTTAATATTTTAAACAGAGGTATTGTTCGTTTAAATTGAATTATTCCACGCAGGCAAACTGCCGCTTAGCAGGCCAGCTAATACACACACACACACACACACACATATATATATATATATATATATATATACGTTTCATCTTTATTTTACCCCCTGTGGTTTTGGTTTCAATTCAGAAAAAACTTTTACGTCATTTACGTGAGCATAATCTCAAAGAAAAAAAAAACATTTATTTCTTGACGGCTTCGTTAGATGTGGAGAAATAATCGGAAACACATTTCACGTATTTTCCTTGCTTTAGTGATCGAATTTCAAAATATATTGCAATTGTATATTTTAGACATTTGTATAGTACTTTATTGACGTTATCCAGTTGATAGTGAAGGAAATTCTTGGGGTGGTGTTAGCTCGGCATGTGTACCTTACTCGTCTGACTCCTTATCCAACGAAATCTGTGAACACGTCGTAGGATACACTGTTGAAATCTGCAGTTGAGGCAAATATGAAGAGATCCATGATGTTCTTACACTTGAGCTGCCTCAACAGTATCGACAAAGATATTGGGTTTTAACTAATCTACCCAGCATATACGTGAGATCACGTGGAGCGCAATTTGCTCCAAAGGCACTCTTCCATATAACATTAAAAACCTTCGGCCAATGCATGTTTCGCCACTTCTTGGTTCTCTTCAGGTATGTCTAGACTGCAGATTCCAGGAGTCATTAGTACGACATGTTTACAGATTTCAGTGGACACGAGACCGACTTGTAAGTTACAACAGTAAACATGCTAATACCAAATTGGGTTCGAAGCATTATAGATTATACATAAAATTTTCGTTTTATCCCTTTTCACTTCGTAAGTTCAGACAAATACCTAAATTATTTTTGGGTATTTATGTTAAAACAAAAAGGAATCTTAATGTTTCAAATGATTTATTTAATTTATATCGATGGTTATTTACAACACGTGTAAAGTCTTTCTAGCCTCTTTAGAGTTGAATTTCGAAAAATAATTATGCATTTGGGTGACGTCTCAATACGTAAAAATATGTCGATAACCCATCGGGTTATATTTATATCGAAGATTCTTCAAAGACACACTTCACCTCTTTTCGCTCCATTACGAGTAGAATTTAAAATAATATATATTTTTTGCTTGTCTACGCATTCAAAATTTCATGTTCGTACAGATCCAGTGGTTTGGGCAGTGGCTTAATATGTCAGTCAGTCAAGTAGTGTTCTCTTTTTTGTATAGAGATTTCTTGATGGTGAACTTGTTTTTCCCGATCGTCTATCTTGGAAGGGTTTATTGGAAGCGAAGTAGCTTTCATTTCTATCGCCTTCTTGTTTTCGCCAAATTAATTGCATGAAATACTAAAATATTGTTTCAGCTGTTAAATACCGTACTGTTTTACTACTCATTCTTAGCTCTATAGATATTTCTGCTATGTGAATTTTATAACAAAAATTTGTTCTCTAGGAACAGACGTGAAGTAGAACACTAACGTCGTAGAAAGAATACCTAAATAACAGTGGTTGACGGAGAGGAGGGCAGAGGGGCACTAAGTTTAAATATTTAAAATTATTACAATTTCTGCCAGCTATATATTCAATATTTAGACACGGAAAACCACTTAAATAGCACCCATTTGCACACATAAAATCCTAATTTTCCCGGGGAGGACCACCGGACCTCCCACTTTAACAAGTCGTTATAGGAAAAAACTCGGAAATAAATTTCTGTCAGTGATCCTGTCCCTCCCCCCTTTTTTCAAGAATACCTTCCGCCGCCACTGCTAAATAGTACTCAAATATTGAACTAAAATAATGTGCCTGTACAGAAAACTCAATTTGCGTTGTAAAAGGGACGAGTTCAAGTAAAAGCGTTGTACGTGTCGGAGAGATACAAAGAAGTGAAGGTTCGCAGGCACGGGTACTGAATATGCTATCAACGTGGTAGGGACGAGCGGTAACTTACGCAGTATATCTTGCTGTGGCAACCACTTGCGGATCATGACGTTGGCGGGTTGTCCCGGCAGATTGTCAGACTCCCACTTCCACAGAACGTGGTAGCCGTCCAGCTGTGAGAAGGCGTCCACAAACATCTGGACGATACTATCACCGAGCCTGTCGCTGCGAACATTGCTGCCCAGGCTGAAGTACACCACCCCTCGTGGCGATGAGTCCAGGAACTCCTTCATGTCCTACGAAGTTTACATGACAGTGTATGAAACCTTACCGAAGCTAGTTTATTTCAAAAAGGGGCGGATTAAATTTTAGAGTCGGAGAGCTACACATTCATCTATACTGACTTAGGCCTATACCATCGACAAATACGTGTACCGTGTACGAAAGGTACAAATCCATCCACACCGGACTTCGTATGAGTGGAAAATGGTTGTCATGCTTCGATGAATCTCGATTCTCTTGTTTATCACATCGACGGCCGAACCCGTGTACATCGGACTGTATCACACCCAGTAGAATAGCTGGGTGTATATAAGTCGGAGGAGAACGATATATGATGGCCTGGGCAATGTTTTTATGGGAAACATTGTTGACAATTATTCCCCTAAACCAATTCCTTACACCCGTTCTCAGTGGCGCAGCTAGGATTTCATTTTAAAAGGGGGCCGGCCCGAGTTCGAAGTACTGTACCTAATAACGTAAATTTATTACCGAATTATGAATATCTGCAACAGTAAAACTTTTTTGAAACTGTGGTAAGTCCTAAAATAATTTATTGTTTTCACATGGAAAGTACTGTGCAAAGGGCCAGAATGTATTTTACAAAATGCTTGCTTTTGAAATTTCCAATTAATGTGTTTTTGCGATTTATAAACGTTGAACACTGAGGCGCAAGCATACAATACTGACAAAAATTGTAGGACTTGTGGAAGATAGGTTTCTGTTTACACTTTAGTACGCCTGGGTCGGCGGCGATTGGGTGAGGTCGGGCTCTGGGATGGGACATATTACCCCTGTATCCTCCCTCCCCCACCCTCCGAAACCACGGGTCCTGCATCTTTCCGCATTGTGTAGGACTGTTTCAGAGAAGAAAATGGCGTGACCTCCTAATGACCTGAATATAAAGTCAATTGAACATTTGTGATTCGATTTGAAGACGTGTATTTCTGTTACAACACCACCGCTCCGCTGGTACGCCGACTAGAAGACATGCCGTAACGCTTGTCGTATCATATATCCCTTTTGAATTGACACCTCGTCAAATGGCCACGATTCTACAAACTAAGGTCGTCCTACAAAGTATTTTATTGGTTGGCATAACGCTGCTGGTGTTTTAATCTTGTTGTAGGTACTGTACATTAATCTCTACAATAACAAATTCGACGTAAAATAACTTAATGATCTTACAAATTTCTAGTGTTTTTTTGTACCGGTCAAGTGTTAATTTGTTTTTCTCAGATTGAATTACTTCACATTGTATGATTTTTAAGTATCACTAGCTATTTAAAGTACCTAGTGAAATAGAGTAGTAAAATTTAAAGTTTTACATGAGTTACAGATTACCTGCAATGCTGCCCAACTCTATAATTTTTTTTTACACGTGAAAATTAAAGAAAACATTGAATTTAGGTACTTTATGAAATAATATTTTTTCTACAGTTCCTACTCTTGACAACGATTAACACTAATGTATCTGTTATGAAACCTTCCTCCCAAATTATATATTCTAAAAGTGTAGTGTTATTCAAGGAAAGAATAAAATACTATACAAGAATATAAAAGCACAGAAAAATCTTAAAAAGTAATTGGTGAATTAGCAAACGGCGAATGTATATAGTTAGTATAGTAGTGTATGAATAAATACGGCCACAAACAAAAGGAAGGGTAGCGATACATTACCAGCGGCAGCGTCTTGGGAGGAGAAATGTGCAGTCCTGGGATGTGTATGACTGCAGGAACCTCTGGTCGTGGAGGATGGAAGCTCGGCTCGAAGTTGACGAACAACATGCTGACATTGTAGTGGAGAACCTCCAGACTCGGCACAGAAGGCCCGAAGTAGCGGTCAGCTATGGCCTGATGTCTCGGCAACAGCGTATTGTAGAAGAAGTAGCTCATACGTAGAGAGTATAAGAAGTTGTCCATGCGCTCTAGGAAAGTCATCTTGTCGGAATACGGCATGAAGTTCTCGGGGATGTATGAGGGATTGGTTGGGTTACCGATGGCATTGTACCCGATCCCGAAAGGTGGGAAGGATGTAATGCCGATCATAGGTGCGGAGAACCTGTGTGCGAAAGCGTACGCTGGCAACATGTCAAGCCACTCGACGAACACCAGGTCGAAGTGCTCCGAGCTGTTGGGGGAGATGAGCTCTCTGACTGGCTCGTGGTCCAGTAGCATCTCGCAGAAGCGATCGCCGACCTCAAGGAGCGCCACCGACACGTCATAGGTTGAGGTGTTGTTCAACTTTATGGCCGCGAAATCCAGCTGCTTGCGGAAGAACTCGTACATGAAGGACACGTCCACCTGGCGGTAGTTGTCCAGCGAGGAGTCGCTGATGGGGTCAGGTGTAATGACTAACAAGTCGTGTCCCCGTCTGGCCAGCTCCATCATTAGGGCGCGGTGCACCACCTGGTGGCTCACCGAGGTGACAGGGAACACTCCTAGTATCCTTGCTCCTTCAACTGACTGATCAGAGAGCATAACCGTCAACAACAGGGCCAAGCACAGCATGTTACACGGGGCTGCATACATTGTGACTGTCACTACTCCGCTAGTTAATACTATCTCTTCAAGTACTGTTATAGCAGTCAGCATTTGTGCGACAGAAAGTCTATCTGTTTAAATGTCTGGGTGTGTATTTCATTTCAGCCTTGTTCTATTTATGGTGTCGTTATCATGCGATGACATATTACACTCGTTCAGATTAGTCGTACACCAATATGTCACCAAGATATTGTACACCTGCTAAGTCGTTTCCTTTAGTTTTGTGTTGAAAGTATCGGGAATATTTTGCTTGTTGACTATACATTAATTAAAGAAACACTGCTGGCTTTAATTGGTTTAAACTGCACGAAAGTATGGACAGGTACAGTCCTAAACGAAAGTTACTCACTCTAAGACATATTCCTGAAGGAAAGTTACTGTCATGAAGTGACAGATACCTATCATAGGGGCCGCGGAGGTGTACTGTCGGAAATGTAAAAAGACCAAAAATGTGCGCCACATAACAGAAGAATCTGACTTTCAAGAAGATTTTACCTCCGATTTTGTCATTGGTCACATCTCGTCTAAACCTAAAAAGCCATTGTCCAACCCATTTTCTGTAGACATTGAGGTCAAAGAGTTGAGAAAGAAAATTAATTTCCTTGTTGACACCGGTGCCGACATCACGTGTCTCAACAGTGAGACTTTGAAGGCCACAAACATAAGGCCTATGGAAAAATTTGCAAGGCTCAGTGGCCCTGATGGTTGCCCTTTGAAGGTGGTGGGTACAAAGAAGTTAACATTTTGTCACAAGGGACGAGAGCACACAATCGAAGTGTATTTCATAGAAAACCTTTTGAATCCCATCCTAGGTAAAGATGCTATTCAGGCATTACATGTAGTTCAGATCCTCAACAATATAAATGTGGACAAAGAGTTCCCAAAAGTGTTTAATGGGCTGGGGAAAATTGCAGTTGAAATGGACATACACCTTCAAAGTGACTACAGACGACACCACGTCCGGTGCCTATCCCTCTGTTGGTGAAAGTGAAACAGGAACTGAGCAGGATGGTGCAGCTTGGTGTGATTACACCTGTTGAAGGTCCTACAGAGTTCTGTGCACCCATGGTGGTGGTTGCAAAAGGGGAGGGTGTACGTGTGTGTTGTGATTTCACTGAACTCAACAAATATGTAGAAAGAGTAGTGTTCCCAATTCATAAGGTGCAGTATACTTTGGCACAGCTGAAAGGGGCAAAGGTGTTCAGCAAATTAGACCCTAACAAGGCTTCTACCAGGTTCCACTAAGTGAAAGAGTCAACCCCTGACTACATTTATCACACCATTTGGTAGGTACATGTACACCAGACTACCCTTCGGACTGAATGCAGCACCAGAATACTTCAGCTCAAAGATAGCACAAGTCCTGGAGAGATTGCCCAATGTACTTCAGCATGTGGATGATGTCTTGGTGTTTGGAGAGACGGTGGAGCAACATGATGGAATACTGCATGAAGTTCTTACCAGGTACTGTAAACATGGTATAACTATAAACAGGTCGAAAAGCTGTTTTGGTGTGTCTGAGGTAACATTTTTAGGCCATGTCATCTCAGCTAAGGGTATATCAGTACAACCTAATCTAGTCAAAGCCCTTGTGGAATTCACTCAACCCAGAAACAAACCAGAATTGTTACGGTTTCTGGGTATGGTGAACTATGTAGGAAACTTCATTCCACGCAAAAGCCAAGTTTTGGAACCACTGAATGCTCTGTTGAGGGATGATCAAATGTATGTTTGGGGTCCCCATCAACAAGAAGCCTTCGCCAGGATTAAGGATCTAATGCTTCAGGTTCCATGTTTAGCACATTTTGACACACAAAAGAAATTGGTAGTGAGTGCACATAGTTCCTCATATGGATTGGGTTGTGCTTTGCTGCAGGTCAATGAGGATGAGTCTAGAGAAGTGGTTTGCTATGGCTCTCGTGTCCTATCGAAAACTGAACGCAGATATGCCCAGATTGAAAAAGAGGCATTAGCATTAACTTGGGCATGTGAAAAGCTGCAGGAGTATATCCTAGGTTTGCCTGTTGTTCTGGAAACAGATCATAAACCTCTACTCCAGATTCTGCAGTCTAAAAATGTGGATGAACTTACACCTAGGCTTCAGAGGTTTCGTATCCGGCTAATGAAATACAACTATTCTGTTTGCTATGTACCAGGGAAACAGTTGATTCTTGTCGATTGCTTGTCTAGAAATCCTGTACTGGACTCTGAAACGAAGGATGAGGAGCTAGGCGAAGAAGCCACTGCACATGTCAACATGATTGTTAATAGTCTGTCGGTGGCCCAAAACATTCTGGATCAAATTAAACAGCATTAACAGTCTGATGAAGTTTGCCAGAAATTGCAGGATTATTGTCAAAATGGATGACCTAAGCAGAAGGACTTGGCAGCAGAGCTTGCTCCTTATTACCAGTATCGGGCAGACATTTCAATCAATGAAGGATTCCTCTTAAAGGGAACTAGATTAATAATTCCTCATCAGTTGCAAAAGTATGTTCTAGGGCAGTTACATAAAGGACATTTGGGCATCTCCAAATGCAGAGCTCTGGCCAGACAGTCTGTTTGGT